>JAJOOR010007083.1:0-52303 GCA_036250505.1 Solanum acaule | reverse complement strand
AATTCCCGTAACAGTCGCCTCAGCCGAAAGAAGTTTTTCAAAATTAAAAATAATAAAATCTTATTTAAGATCGACAATGTCTCAAGAAAGATTAAGTGGTTTGGCTATATTATCGATTGAAAAGGAATTATTAGAAGAGATTGACTACACAAAAATTATTAACAACTTTGCATCTCAAAAAGCTAGAAAAATAGATTTAAAATAAAAACATTTATAATTTTTTTTAAGGCCTCTAGTTTGATTTTGGCCTTAGGCCACCAATGGGTTTGAGCCACCCCTGATGACAAGTATTATGAAATTTTTATTTTTATTAAGAACAACGAGTATTTAGGAATGGGGGATAATGCGTATATATGTAGTTATTTAATATAAGGGTAGTATGAGAAAGAAACAATAAATATAATATCTCTTGATTTGCGAAAATGGACAAGTGAACTGAAACATTTGTTTTTAGCATAGCAATGAAACAGGGGGAGTATATGAATAAGTATACTTGACTTTTTTTTCTTGTTGTAAATAAACAATTGTACAAAATTTCAAAATACTAAACTTGGACATGCAATAATGTTGGGAAGGTTAATGTTCAACTGGTGTTGCCACTAGAATGATGAGCTTGTGCATGATCTTGACTTGTGACTTCAATCTTTCAAACCTGAAACTATAAAATTCTGAAAAGACAATGAATAACTATTGGAGAAATAACTATTGCAAATTTTGACACTATTAATATATAGTTAAATCGCTCACCCAAAAATAATCTGAATCCGTTGTGTTATCCTGTATCATAAAAAAGCTGCAAGAATAGTTTAAAGAAAATAGAAAAGCTTTGAGGCACATTACACAAGAATCCAAAATATATTTTAAGGACGACCTCAAACTATTTGGAACATATATTTCCCTTACGGAAGGTACAACAATATTCCAGAATCTTCTGAGCTAACAATCTTCCCTTCGTTGTTGATGTTAGCTTATAAGATTCTGAAACATCATTGTACCTTCGGAAAGGGAAGGGATTATTGATGATCTATAGGGATGGAAAATGGACATGTATATTACTTTTTTTTTGTTTTCTCTACTTTGAAGAACTAGTTTTCACCATGGTAGTTGTGCAAACGGCTCATAACGAATGATGGGATGGTCATTAGGGTTTGGTTCGTTGTGATTTTATAGTTGAAATTATTAAATGGGATGGTTGATCACTTTTTGAGTTTTTAGACAAAATTGTCCCTGGTCTGTATGAGTAGTATTATTTTTATCTTTTAAATATAATTTTAAGCATCTTTATACCCTAGTGGAGCATCTATAATCTATCACTATATTAAAAAAACTTTAAAACTTTCTATCCTTAATTAAAAGAATCCACCATAGACAAAATTGTCATTTGCTATTTTTCTCAAATTATTAATTGATTATCTTTATGATTTAAAATTTAGGAGTCTTAAAATATATATGGTAAGAAAAACATATAAGAGAAGAAATATTAGGAAAATTAATAATTAAACAATCCTAAACTATATGGTAAGAGGAAAAATATATATTAGAAATTAAGAAATCCTAAAATCTAAATGGTAAGAGAGACATATATGATCAGATGTATTAGGAAAATTAATAACTAAGCAATCCTAAAATATATGGTTCGAGAAAAATATATTTTAAAAATTAACTAATCCTAAAATATATATGGTAAGAAAATCACATATGGTAAAAAGTTGAACAACTTTCACATATATCAAACATAAAAATCATAGTTGTATGTTATAGCTATAGTTTGCATAATTGCGCTCCATAGCAAATTTTATGTTTGCTATGGAGCTTTTGATTTGTATAATTCCCTACAAACATCCAATTTTATACAAATTGTTCAGTTTTGTATAAATTCATTTATACATTGTAATTTGTATAATAAGATCTGTATTTGTATAATTATAAGTGTATATGATGAAAATATATGTACTTGTATTTGTATATACACTTTTCTCTCGTTTTATACAAACACAAACGCATTTTATACATTTTATACCGAAATGTATAAAATGGCTAATTGTATACCGAAAATGGCTAATTGTATACCGAATCAGATGGCAAAAAAAGGGGATGTTTGCTGCAAATTACAATTAAAATAAACTATAGCTATAACATTTAATTTGAATTAATAGTTTGCTATTTCAAACAATTTTCCCTAAAAAGTATTAGAAGAATTAATAATTAAGTAATACTAAAATATATGGTGAGAGAAAAATATTTTTTTATTATAGAATCCTAAAATACATATTATGTATGGTAAGAGAAACACATATGGTAAGAAGCATGAGGAGAATTCATAATTAAGTAGTCCGGTAAGAGAAAAAAAATATTTTAAAAATTATGGAATCCTAAAATATATTTTAAAAAATAAAAAATCATAAAATATATGGTAATAGAAAAAAATAGTAAAAATTCTAAGATTTTCTTTCATCAAGTAACTATATGTAACATCTCGAAAATTGGAAAGTCAAATTGGAAAGAAAAATGTTTCATTTTGGCTACTACTTCAGAACAACGAGACCCATCCACGAGTCGTAGATGACATTCGTTGAAACTGAGTTGAAATTTGGGAAATTTAAGTTTTTGAAGTCGGGTGTACGATTGACCAAGACAGGTTTTAGGATGATATATGGGTCGTAGGAAGTGCCCATAGAAGTGGATTCAGGCTTAGTAAAATTTTGGACTCAATGTTGAGGACTACAGATGGGGGTCTACAGACCGTAGAAATGTCGATGGTGCATAGAAGGCTTTCGTGAAAAGTTGGCCAAATTTTAGGTTGAAGTAACATGACCTATGGTTGACGAGTATGGTCTGTAGGTCTAAACCGTAGGGTCCTTCGACAGTTTTAATGAAAGGTGTTTTGTCTTTCCTATCAATCCAACCCCTAAACTATGTCTTTTTGTCTATACCCAATAATTGTTCTTACTCATTAAGCTTATCATAAATCCCCTCATTCATTCAATTCCCTCAAAAATCCCCCAAGTCTTCTTCCCCAAATTCTCTCAAGAGCTCCAAGGTGAAAGCTAGGGTTTGAAAGGATTCAAGGTCTCAATCTCCATCACTTTTGGGTTTTGATTATCAAAGTATGTGGAAATTCACCAATGGCTTCCATTCATCCATTGGGTCCCTAGAAAATCTAAAATTCAATTCTCACCCAATTTGATTAGGGTTTCATGCAAATCTCCATGGGTCCTATTTGTTATGATTCAGTTATTTGATTTCAATCTTATTATGCATGATTTGATTCAATTACATGATTTTTAATTGATTTCATATGAACCCATGCATTATACTTGATCATGACTATGAATTTATGAAGAAAGTTTATGAACTTATAAATGATGATTTATGAAAAGCTATGCATGTATTATGAAAATGTTTATTTTTTTTGGTGACCTAAGGATGATTTTGAGATAAGTATCATGAATTTTGAAAGATTTTCTCACATATTATGAAATATGATTGTGAAAGGTTTTCTCACATAAGTATGAATCATGATTTAAAGGATATACTCTTATACACATTTATGATTTGGATTGGTATCGTGATTATTGCCTTTCCTAATGTTATGCTTTGATAATTGACTTGTCTATTCCTTTGGGATTTAACTTAGCACCGAGAAGACTTTGAGGTGGAGGCTCAAATAGGATAGTCTCTAATAGCAATCACTAGTTCCCAACTATGTTCCCCCTTAGGATTGTCTTAAATGACTTAGCTAGTGGATCCACATAGACTTTATGATATGATATGAAGTTCTATCTTGACAAGTAGACTCTCTCTTCTTGGTGTCGGAGTTACATCAGATTCCATGTTATAGCTCATATGATCTATTGTTGGTCAAAATTAATATCCCATAAAAGAACTATGGTTTTCCTTAAAGCTTTACATTATGTCCTTAGATAAATGCATTGGCCTTCTATCATGTTTTCCTATGATCTTGCTCTTATATGCTTTTAAATGATTGGTCATGCATTTCATGTTTTATGCCTATTATGATATCACGACTATGTTTATGCATGTTTCCCCATACTTAATGCATTCAACGTATTAATGCATAATTGTGCCTGTATTGTTCACAATATAGGGTCCGACACTTCTTTCCCTCTCATGGATAGATTTGGGATTTTTGATAGCTATTGGATTGGTAATCCTCATACTCCGAAGGCAAAGCCAAAAAGACCTTCTATTTCTTTTATCGTTTACTCTTGAGGCTTTGTACGTGGTGTATGGGTTACATCCCAACCAATCTTATGGCTTGTAATGACATAGTTGTGATTGTGCATACTTGTCCAAATTCTATTTTATAATATGAGATGTCTTACTTAAACTCTCTTATTGTACATTCTATTGTATTGAATGCATGCCAAGTGACTTATGTAGTATCTCTCAGGGTCCTATATGCCATGTCACGTCTAGGCTACACTTTGGGTCATAAAAACTTGGTATCAGAGCTAGGTTTTAGAAAAGGTCCTAGGATGTATAACAAGTCATGTTGAGTAGAGTCTTTTTTGTAAGTGTAAAGCACGTCACATTTATGAATAGGAGGCTACAAAATGTTTCGGAAACTTCACTTATTTCACTATTCTAAAGTCGTACCATAGAGTTTGTCTCTATAAAGGTCTCCCTCCTAACTCTTGTCCAATACTTTTCAAGATATGGCTCCCCGAAGAGCTTATATGAGAAGGAATATGGCTAATGATTTGGAACCCGAGGTTCCTCAAGCCCCGGTTGACCCTTTGGCCAAGAAAGTGACTCATGCTGAATTCCAAGCACTTTCCAAGTATTTGCTCAAGTTATGACGACTCAAGCTAATAGAAATGTCATTTCTCCTGAGAATCCAAATATGGGTACGGTGGCAACAAGGGTAAGGGACTTTACTAGGATAAATCCTTCGGAGTTCCATAGGTCAAAAGTTAATGAGGATCCTCAAATGGTTGTTAATGAGATTTATAAGATAATGGTGTCACTAGTGGAAAAGGTGGAATTGGTCGCTTATAAACTTAAGGGTGTTGCTCAAATTTGGTTCAAACAATGAAATGAAGAGAGGGCTAATGATGTGGGTCCTCTTGATTGGGAGAAATTCAAAGAGGCTTTTCTCGATCGCTTCTTCCTCCTATAAATGAAAGAAGCAAAGGTGTTTGAATTTATCAATCTTCGTCAAGGAAATATGAGTGTGAAGGAGTATGCGTTGAAGTTTACTCAATTGGCTAATTAAGTTTTCCGACTCTAGGGGAAGGATGAGTAAGTTTATCTCAGGTGTATCCGAAATGGTGGTCAAGGATTGTAGTATCGTCATGTTGAACAAGGAGATGGACATCTCACGTTTGATGATACATGCCCAAAAAATTTAAGAGGAAAAACCAAAAGAGAAAGCTAGGGAGACTAAGAGCGCAAGGACCAGTGATGGTGACTTTTCTCCTTCAAGGTCTGGTGGATATGGACGTTCGCAATTTTGGCGAAAAGTCCTCGGTCAAGGTTCTTCAAATGCTCAGGCTCCTAAGTTCAACAAAGATAAGGTGCCTAACCTTAAACCTCAAGGAAATGGTGGAAACAAATCTTCTATTGGCTTGTGTAACACCTTAGATTCGAAAAGACAGGAAAATTCAATCTTTAAGAAATCAGATGCCAGTTCCTATGGTGCTATCCGCGGTCCATGGAACGACCCACGGATCGTAGGTCGAGTCCGTGGATTGGCCAGTTAGTTTTTCCAAAATGTCAAGTTCCAGTTCATTTTCAACGGTTCACCAGGACAGACCGTAGTTCAATGCACGAGCCTTAGATAGGTTTCGTAGGTGATTCCTAGACTTAGAAAGATTTTGATGTCAAAAGTTGAGGACCACAGTTCAGATCCACTGCCCATCGATTGGACCACGGCCCGTGGGTGGGTCCCATCGTTTAAGGTCCAAAAACTTGAGTCTCTAAAAAAATCAACGGAGGGACAGGACGGTTCATAGGTTGACCCACAAATCGTAGGTCCCCACCATCGACTGGGTGCGATAGTTATTTCTTAGGGGCTTTTGAATCTTTTCCTAATTATTTTATCCTAATACTATGTCGTTTTACCCTTTACCAAAACCCCTATATAAACGTTTTAACCCCAAAATTTACCCTATTGAAATAATTCTCTCAAATTTATGAAAGAAGAACAAGTCTTCCTCTCAAAATATTTCTCTCTCTAGAAAGCTTGAAGAAGAAGGGATCAACCTAGGGTTTCAAGTCAAGTCTCCAATTCCTCCATTGAAGTTAAGCAATTGTCATTGAGGTATGATAGTTTTCATCCATGGAAGCCTTTCCTCCATGAAGTTCCCAAATTCTCGAATAAATAAAGTTAGAATCCCCAATTGAGTTAGGGTTTTCTTCTATGTCATATGTCCTCTTAATTATTGATTCAATTGATCGATTTATGATCTATTATGCATGAATTGAGTTAATCTCATGTTTTTATAATGATCCCCCATGAACCCATGTGATTCCCATGTTTTGCAAAGTTATGATAATGTAATATAAGTTTTGGATTATGAAAGAGAAGTTTATGAAATCAAGCATGTTCTCATGAAATTTATGTAAATGTTTTAAGGATTCTTTGAGAGTGAAGTATCAATGATGTTGCTATTGTTGTGTTATTGAAAGGATTTCTCATATACACATGTAAGCATGAATTGTGAAAGGTTTTCTCACATGATAAGGGCTCTTAGGGTTGAAAGACTTTCTCACCTAAAATGAACCAATGTTAAGGAGCATTCTAATGTTGAGGCAAGAGGCGATTACCCATGCTCTCTAATTGAAAGGCAAGAGGCAATTACTCATGTCTTAGTATGTAAGGACAAGAGGTGATTACCTATGTTCCTTTAAGAGCTAAGATGAATATGAATAAAGACTATTCCGTGGAAGTTAAGCTTAGTGTTGAGTGGACAAGTAGCGAGTACCAATGTCCCATAAACTATGTGTCAACATAAGAGTGTCTAGATAGACATTAGCTAGTGGATTCACATAAGCTAGAAGTTCATGATCCTTACCGTGGCAAGTAGGACAACTATTTTCGGTGTGGGAGACACCAGATTCCATGATAATAGCTCTCATGGTCTTATATGTCGATAAAGGCTACTTCCCACAAGCAAGCTATGATGAACTAAAGTTACTTCAAGGAAGTCTCTCATACATGTTTAAGATGATCACTATATGTATTGACTATGTCTTATGACTCATGTTTTCTAACTTTTGTCTCATCTTTTAGCTTGGTCATTGTATTTGATGAAGATATCTTTTTTAAGTATGTTTTCAAATGTTTTATGCATGGCTATCATACTTGGTACATATTTTGTACTAACGCATACTCCTGCCTACATTTCCCCAAATGTAGGGTTAGACAGTCAAGGTTCCCAGTTTTGTGGCTAGAGTTCGTTGACGAGATTCCAAGTTTTGGTGAGTCCTCATGCTTCGAGGATCTTCATTGTCTTTAGTTCTTCCTTATTTTTAGTTTTGGACCTGGTGTACGGGCTAGGCCCAGATTGATTCTTATGTACTAGATGGCTATTGAGACGATGTTAGAATTTCCGTTTTACCTTATAAAACTTTGATACGTTGAAACTGTCTTTTAAATCTCTTTGTCCATTTCTTTTGTTATGAATGCTAAGTGGCTTATATGGGGCCTCTCAGGGTCCTATACACCATGTTACGCCTAGGGGCTACCTTGGGTTGTGACAGTCTGCCAAAGGTTTGGCAAGAGTCACTCGGGAAAATGTTGGGTCAGTATGGATAATTACTTTGGTTGTGGGAAGAGTGGTCACAAAGTGAAGGATTTTTCCGTTACAAGCTAGAAAGGGTAAGGATGGTAGGCAAGCTCAACCTAGTGGTTCTGGCTCAAATTCTCCTCGTCATAATAGGTTTTATGTTTTTCAGACTCGATATAATCATGAGGGTTCTCCGGATGTGGTGACTGATATGTTGAAAGCCTTTCATTTTTAAATGTATGCTTTGTTGAATACGGGTGCTACAATTTTATTTGTTACTCCTTATGTGGCCATGATATTTGATATTGGTCCTGAAATCCTTTCTAATCCCTTTCATGTCTTTACTCCCGTTGTTGATTCTATTGTTGCGAAAAGAGTTTATAAAAATTGCCCCATTTTTGTTTCTCATAAAGTCACTCATGTTGATCTAGTAGAGCTTCATATGTTAGATTTTGATGTTTTTTTTTGGATGGATTGACTTCAACATGTTATGCTTTCATAGATTGTAGGGCCCGATTGGTCACATTCAAGGTTCTGAACAAACCTATCATGTCATGGGAAGAGGGAAATTATGCTCTTAAGGGTCAATACATAACTTGACTAATGGCTAGGAAAATAATTTCTAAGAGTTGCATTTATCATCTTATTCGGGTTAGGGATATGGATTCTGAAATCCCTACCCTTTAGTCAGTTCTAATTGTAAATGAGTTTCAGGAAGTATTTCTCGATGATCTTCCCGGTATTCCTCCAGAAAGGTAAATAGACTTCGGTATTTACCTTCTCCCAGATATGCAACCTATCTCTATTCCTCCTTATCATATGACCCCGATAGAACTTAAGGAATTAAAATAATAATTGAAGGAATTATCGAATAAAGATTTTATTAGACCGAGTTCTCCATTGGGTGCTCCGGTGTTGTTTGTTTGAAAGAAAGAGTGTTTGTTTGAAAGAAGGATGGTTCCCTTTGAATGTGAATTGACTATCGACAACTGAATAAGGTTACAATAAAGAATACATATCTTATTCCAAGGATAGATGATTTGTTTGACCAACTTTAAGGAGTGAGCTACTTCTCTAAGATTGATCTTCTATCGGGTTATCACCAATTGAGGGTGAAGGAGAGTGACATCCTGAAGATGGCTTTTCGAACTCAATATGGTCACTTTGAGTTTTTGGTAATGTCGTTTGGTTTGACTAATGCCCCGACAACATTCATGCACTTGATAAATATGGCCTTCAAGCAATATCTTGACATATTTATGGTTCTATTTATTGATGATGTTTTGATTTACTCACGGAGTGAGGATGAACATGGTGAGAACTTGAGGATTGTGTTGTGTATTCTAGGATCGGAAATTGTATGCTAAGTTTAGCAAATGTGATTTTTGGTTGAGGTCTGTTTCTTTCCTTGGCCATATTATTTCGAGTGAAGGCATTTAATTTGATCTTAAGAACACTGAGGCGGTTGAGAATTGTCCTAAACCTTTGTTTGTTTCAGATATAAGGAGTTTCTTAGGTTTGTCTTGTTACTATAGAAGGTTTGTGGAAGGATTTTTCTCTATTGATTCACGTTTGACGACATTGACTCAAAAGAAGGTGAAATTCCGATAGTCGGAAGCTTATGAGAAAAGTTTCCAAGAGTTAAAGGATAGACTCACTTAAGCCCCTATATTGACATTACCAGAAGGATCGAATGGTTTTGTGGTTTATTGTGATTCTTCACGAGTTGGTCTTGGTTGTGTTTTAATGTAACATGGGAAACTCATCGCTTATGTTTCAAGGCAATTGAAGGTGCATGAAAAGAATTATCTGACTCATAATTTGGAGTTAGTGGTGGTAATGTTTCCCTTAAAGATTTGAAGGCATTACCTATATGGTGTTCATGTAGATGTGTTTACTGACCATAAGAGTTTGAAGTGTGTATTCACCCAAAAGGATTTCAATCTTTACCAAAGAAGGTGGCTTGAGTTATTGAAAGATTACGACATGAGTGTCCTCTATCATCCGGGTAAAGCGATTGTGGTGGCGGATGCTCTTAGTAGACTATAGATGGGAATTGGGAAGCGTTGCTCACATTGCTGATGGTAAGAAAGATCTAGTTCGAGATGTTCATAAATTAGTCTGATTTGGTGTTTGCTTACTTGATTCTAATGAAGGTGTGTGATTATTCAGAATAATTCTGAATCATCTCTTGTATCGGATGTGCAAGCTAATCAAGATCTTGATCCAGTATTGGTTGATTTGAAAAAGCTAGTTTCTGAAAAACCCATTGAGGCTTTCTCCCATACGGCAGATGGTGTCCTTCAATACCAAGGTTGATTATGTGTTCTGAATGTTGATGAGTTAAGAAACTAGATTTTGAAGAAAGCTCACAATTCTCAGTATTCTATTCACCTGAGAGCCACCAGGATGTACCGTGATTTGTGAAAAGTCTTTTGGTGGAATGGGATGAAAAAAGATATTGCGGAATTTGTGGCTAAATGTTTGATTTGTCAACAAGTAAAAGCCAAGCATCGAAAACTCGGTGGTTTGACTTAAGACAATACCATTCCTACTTGGAAGTGGGAAGATTCAAATATGGACTTCATTAGGGCCTACCTCGTACTCGTCCTTAGTCTGACTTAATTTTGGTTATTGTGGACCGAATGACAAAATCGACTCACTTTCTTCCCAAAAGACATCATTTTCAGCAGAAGAGTAAGCCAAGATTTATATTCGGAAAATAGTGAGGTTGCATGGAGTGTCCTTGGCCATTATCTTCGATCGTGGTACTCAGTTTACATCTCAGTTTTTGAGGTCTTTTCAGAAAGATCTTGGTACTCACGTGAAGCTTAGTATGGCTTTTCATCCTTAGGATTATGGGCAAGCTGAGCATACTATTCAGACTTTGGAAGATATGTTGAGAGCCTATCTTATTAATTTCAAGGGTAATTGGAATGATCATTTTCCTTTGATTGAGTTTGAGTATAATAATAATTATCACTCAAGTATCCAAATGGCTTCGTTTAAGGCTCTTTATGGTAGGAGGTGTAGGTCTCATACTGGTTAGTTTGAAGTTGGTGAGGTCTCTTTGATAGGGCTACAGTTAGTGTATAAGTCTATGGAAAAGGTTTGACTTATTCAAGACAGGATGAAAACAACTTAAAATCGACAAAAGTCCTATGCACATGTTAGAATAAGAGAACTTGAATTTAACGTTGATGATTGGGTTTACTTGAAAATCCAACCTATGAATGGTGTGATGAGATTAAAAAAAAAGGTAAACTTAGTCCCCGATATGTGGGCCCATATCATATTTTGAGGCGTATTGGCAAGGTTGCTTATGAATTAGAGTTACCTAATGAACTTAGAATTGGTACATCCGGTATTCCATGTCTCTTTGTTGAAAAAGTGTATTGGAGATTCGACATCCATTGTGCCTTTGGAAAGTTTGGGAGTTAAAGAAAGTCTTTTGTATGAAGAGGTTCCAGTTGAGATTCAACACCATCAAGTTCAAAATTTGAGAAAGAAAGGAGTTGTTTCTGTGAAAGTTCTTTGGAGGAATCAACAAGTTGAGAGTGCTACTTGGGAGGCCAAAGCCGATATGATGTCCAAGTACCCTCATGTCTTTCCCGTCGCTCCTACTCAAGCTTGAGGTATTAAATTCTTCATGGTTCATTCTTTAGGATTCATGCATTTTAGTCATTCTTATTTTTCCATATGCATGCATGTTCATGAAAAACTTGATTTTGATGTTATAAATTTAGCTTGGAGTGATTTCTTTTTGTTTATGTGCATTTTGATTAGATTTGCATTCATGTTGGGTTGATAGTTTCTCTCATATTCTATTCATGCTAGCTTGAGTCTCATTCGAGAGCGAATGTTCCCAAGAGGAGATATTGTAAAACCTTCGAAATTGGAAAGGAAAAAGTTTCATTTTGGCTACTACTTTAGAACAACGAGACCCATCTACAATTCGTAGAACCATCTACCGGTCGTAGATGGAACTCATAGGAACATAGTTGAGTTTTGAGAAATTTAAATTTTTGAAATTAGGTCTACGATTGTGTCACCACCCGATCCTACACCCTGGGTATGGCCGACACTCGAGAACCATCATTGGTCACATAGCGAACCCTTATCCTGGCTGACAACAAGCAGAAGACTAAATCAAGCATACAAAACTTAACTGAATAAAATTCGTTGAACTCAATTACAAAATCTTTAACTCAAAAGATTAACTCTAAATAAAATAGTATATTCAACTCGCCAGAAATAGGCAACTCAATTCTATAAAACATTTAACAAAATAAATGAAACAGACTTTGCAAAATCTATTGTCTATCTATAAAGCCTCTAAATGACAAAGATGGAAGTTGGGACAAGACCCACGACATCTTGACAAAACAGAAAAGTAAATGGAATCCTCCGAAAGCAAGGAGGCTCACCATAGCTAACTCGAACTCCATGTAGTATCAACGAAGCACATGTTCATGACCCTACTAACCTGTATCTGCATCATGAAATGATGCAGGCCGAATAACATCAGTACATTGAATACGAGTATGTAAGGGAACACTGAACATAACCTGCAAGCTTGAACTGATAAAAAGGAAACATACTCACCTCGGCTCTACTCAATTCATGGATACTCGACTCAATGTAGAAATAAAACAACAACAAAGATGCAGTTTATATAAAGCATTTAAAACAGTAGATAACGACTCAATGTATTGAAAAATACAATCATATCTTAATTGTATTTAAAAATACAAAATAAACTCGATTTGGGAGATTCTCTAACCGACAACCATCACTATGAGCTATGTGATGATACAACGTCTCACCCACGCTACCGGAACTGTCATATACCTTGCCGGGGTATAGAACTTCTCAACTAAGTGGATCTACTAAGCTATGCTTAAAAGTAATAAGGAATCATCTAAAAAGAATGACCCTTTCTACCCACGTTTGCTACATGGTTTATGGGGGTTGTGAGTTGTATGAACTCTTCCTCATATCGGTGCTCAATACTACTCCCAAAATATAACTAGCTCATATGTTTAAAAACATATCTCTTTTTGTGGTTTGAGATTATTACTCAAAAATCTTTCTCTAAAAAGAGATGGTACTCAACTGCTCAAAACTCTTTGGAAATCTCAGTTTCCTCCTCATTTAGATGTGAAAACATTTACTCTTGGGAATACTTAGTTCCCATAAATCATTGTAAAAAAATTGAACTCAACTCTACTTTTTCTCAAACTCAACTGCTCAAGTCTTAAAACAAGTTTAGAAAAAAATTGTAAAAGACTGCTCAAAATAGAGTTCATGCCGAATTGTGGACGTGAACGACTCAATTCAAGGTTTTCAATAACCATAGGTATAACTCAACACTCGAAACTCAACAACTCAAAACTCAAGAACTTTAATAATACCACTCATTTCAAGAATGCTCAACTCAGAGGGTTCATGCGGAATTATGGGAATGAACAACTCGACTCGAGGGTCTAAATAAAAATATGGAACTTATGTATACAACTCTTCTCATTCTCATATTGACTTCCTCAAAACTTAGTTCAAATTGATAGTTGATCTCAAAGGATTCACAATTGAACTCAAAGACTTTTCTTGAACTCTACTCTTAACTCTCTCCTGAATTTGAATTATGAATTCAAGAGTTATGGTTCATGATATGAAGGATCTTGTGATGATAAATTAGACTCATGAATACATTCTCCTCATTCTCATACTCACTTGTTCGAGTCTTGAAACAAGTTATTAGAAATTGGAGAAGACTCCTCAAAAAGACTCAAAGGGACTTTCTCAAAATGTTCGAAAGAACTCTCAAGACTTAACTCTTAACTCTACCTTGAATTTTAATTATGAATTCAAGGTTATGATTCATTTTATGAATGGTTTCTAGAAGTTTAGAAGTAGTTTAGTGTGTTTAGAATTGATAGGGCTTGAAGGTGCCCTTTTAAATGACTCAGACGGGCAAAACGACGAAGAAGGGGCAGGGGAACGCGACCCTGGCACACTGAGTGGCGCAGGGCGCCAGCCCTCTACCTACATAAGTGTGGTTGGGGAGCATTAGCTGGCGCGGGGCGCCAGGCCCCAACCCAGAAAACCCTGACGGCTTTTATTTTTCGTTTTCTGACCCTAACTCGCCTAGAATCGAATGGTTTCTTCTCCAATCACTTAGATTCTAATACCCAACCTATGTACACACTAATCAACTCAAAACTACCCTCAAATCACTAACTTTCAACTCAAGAACTCAACAAAATCCCAACAAAACAAGATTTAGAATGAAACTTCAAGAACACTTATCAAGAACTCAACATACTCAAACTTATGGATGAAATTCGTAAAAGAAACTCATGATTGGCGTGTGGGTGAACGAACCCAACACTATGAAAACTTACATATCTCTTAGGGATTAAACCCATGGGAAAAATCCGCAACGAAACTCAAGAATCTCGACGAACGTTTTGGTCCCCTCCTCTTTTCTTCTCTTTTCTTTTCTTGAACTCTCAACTAAAACCCTAAGCGTATATTAGGATTATAAAACTGAACCAAATAATTTTAGACCCCTAAAACCTTACTAAAAATTAATTAAATCTGATTGGGTAAGGAAAAGACCAAAATACCTCTCATATTTTTGGGTAACTTTTCTTAAATGGACAGCCTGGCTTAAAAAGGGCATATCTCACTCATCCGAACTTTAAACTTAGCAAACTCGGTGGCGTTGGAAAGATAATCCAAAGAACTTTCATTTGATATCTTATGGCTCACCTAACTCATCATGTACTGAAAGTTATAGTTGTTTGAATTTGATCCAAAACTTAAAGGAACTTAGGAATAACTTGAATGATTTTCTCTTTAGTTTTTGTTGAAACTCAAAGTGCTACATCTAGTGACCTTAACACTTAAGAAATTTTGAATTCCTCGGTAAAATCCTACTTACAACGAAGTATGGTTCGAGTCTTAGCTCAAAAAAATTTCGGGGTGTTACATTATCTCCCCCTTGGGATCAGTCGTCTTCGAATGACGGCTGGACTGGGTATGGAACGGGGTTACTCTTATCATCTATGTCATACCAACTAGAAATTGCCTGCATTACTTATTCGAATACTTGACTTGATTTATCATCTTGTCATCTTCCCCTTAGGTCTAAAGCTAACACTTGAAAGATATGGACATATTACATCATCTCTAACTGGTCTACATCCTCTTTTACTCTAACACTCGGGAGAAGCTTATCTCATGACTATAGAACTCTCCATAAGAAGGTACTAAGACATCTTTCTAAGGTGTTTCTCTTAACCTCTTTTGATTACATACCCTCTCGGTACACCTCTTAATGCTCTTGTTACTCTTGTGACTTAGCCACACTTCGCTACCCTTGTCTAAAGGTTAGGGTCTCTCATTTGTACCACTCATATCTATTGCAGCTAATCACCTCAATTCCTCACCTACTCTATGTCAAGTCTTCTAGATCAAATCTCAAGACTAACATCATCACCCTCATGTTACCATTCTTTTGATCATGACACTCATCTCAAATTCAAGCTTAATGTTTATTACTAAACCTGAATACCAATATGATTGCTCGCTTACTATACTAACTTACAACTACTAGATACAATTTTAGAAACACTCGTTTACTAGGACCTTATGACAAGTAGTCAATCCTTACCTCTCATTTCCACTTCACAACTTAAGTACTACTTACTCACTTACTGCGCATTATCTCTCAAATAGCTCTATCATTCTCTAAATACCATGGGGCTTCCCCTTTTATAAATCATAAGTCTATCTTGGGTCTATCACCTCATGAATACTCTGCTATCTGATTCCACCCATATACTTAGTCTCCTCTAACACGATGACATCGAAATTAACTCTATTTTGGTTAGAAAAAATATACTCTAACTCATCTTGACTAGTAACTATTTCTCTTTCTTCTATCAAGAACCCTTTACAACATTATTGTTCCTCTTTCTACTCATAAAGAAACTCATCACTTATAACTGACTGGGTATATGATTGCAATAACATAATTTATCCTATCACTATCTCTTTTCCTTAGATTATTGAACCTCTGCATACTTTTCTCTTGACTTAAGGGACCTCTTTACTACTACTGCTCATAATCTCGTAACTCATGCTACCTTTTAGGGCGAAAATACTACCCAAGCTCTAATCATACTTCCTCTTAAGGATCTTAGCTGAAACAAGGCTTAAGGGAAAGAGTACAACTCGCTTTACCTCAAACACACGATTCATATAATTATGGGTGCATTCCTCTGAAACTCAACACTTAACTCACCTATGGGCTTCTCTCAAGCCATTCTGGAGTCTCATGACTTCCTCAAGACTCTTGCTAAGAATAACTCATCGATAAAGGACTGACTTTTCTGTTCAACCACCTCTAGGTATGAGGGGTAGTCGAATGAATCTAAGAAATGTACGAGTATGAATAAATCTCAATGACATAGCTCTATTGCACAATTAAGAGTATGAACGAAGGGAAACTTTTCCTAAATGTCAATAGTCCCTTAGTTATAGAAGTGGGGCCCCCACAACCATAACCAAGATCCTACTTGACACAGCTTCATAGATACCCTAGGACACTTAAACTTTGTGCTTTGATACCAAGTTTTCATGACCCGAGCCAAAACCATGGACGTGGACAGCACTCGAGAACCATTGTTGGTCCCCAAGCAAATGCTCATCCTGGCTAACTACAAGCGGAAGACTAACTCAAGCATACAAAGCTTAAAACTGAATAAAATTCATTGAACTCAATTACAAAATCATTAACTCTGAATAAAATAGTATATTCAACTCGCCAGAAATAGGGAACTCAAGTCTTTAAAGCATTTAACAAAATAAATAAAACAGACTTCGCAAACTCTACTATCAATCTAGGAAGCCTCTAAATGACAAAAATGAAAGTCGAGAAAAGACCCACGACATCTTGACAAAACTGAAAAGTAAATGGTATCCTCTGGAAGCAAGGAGGCTCACCATAGCTAACTCGAACTCCATGTGGTATCAATGAAGCTCATGTTGATGACCCTAGTTACATGTATATGCATCATGAAACGATGCAAGCCAAATGGCATCATCACATTGAATGTACGAGAATGTAAGGGAACATTGAACATAACTTGCAAGCTTGAACTGATAAAAAGGAAACATACTCACCTCGGCTCTACTCAATTCATGGATACTCGACTCAATGCAGAAATAAAACAACAACAAAGATGCAGTTTATATAAAGCATTTAAAACAATAGATAACGATTCAATGTATTGAAAAATACAATAATATCTCAGTTGTGTGTAAAAATACAAAATAAACTTTGTTTGGGAGATTCTCTAACCGACAACCATCACTATGAGCTATGTGATGATACAACGTCTCGCCCACACTGCCAAAAATGTACTATACCTTGTCGAGGTATAAAACTCCTCAACTAAGTAGTTCCACTAAGCTATGCTTAAAAGCAATACGTAATCATCTAAAAAGTATAACCCTTTCTACTCAAGTTGGCTACATAGTTTATGGGGGTTGTGAGTTGTTTGAACCCTCCCCCATATCGATGCTCAATACTACTCCCAAAATATAACTAGCTCACACGTTTAAAAACATAACTCTTTCTGTGGTTTGAGATTATTACTCAAAAATATTTCTCTGAAAAGATATGATACTCAACTACTCAAAACTCTTTTGGAATTCTCAGTTTCCTTCTCATTTAAATGTGAAAACATTTACTCTTGGGAATACTTACTTTCCATATATCATTTAAAAGAAAGTGAAGTCAACTCTACTCTTCCTCAAACTCAACTGCTCAAATCTTAAATCAAGTTTAGAAAAAAATTGTAACAGACTTCTCAAAATATGGTTCATGCGGAATTATGGACATGAACGACTCAATTCAAGGTTTTCAATAACCATAGATAGAACTCAACACTCTAAACTCAACAACTCAGAACTCAAGAACTTCAATGATACTACTCATTTCACGAATACTCAACTCAGAGGGTTCATGCGAAATTATGGGCATGACCAACTCGATTTGAGGGTCTAAATAAAAATATGGAACTCATGTATACAACTCTTCTCATTCTCATTCTTACTTCCTCAAAACTTAGTTCAAATTGATAGTTGATCTCAAAGGATTAACAATTGAACTCAAAGACTTTTCTTGAACTCTACTCTTAGCTGTCTCTTGAATTTGAATTGTGAATTTAAGAGTTATGGTTCATGATATGAAGGATCTCGTGATGATAAATTAGACTCATGAATACATTCTCCTCATTCTCATACTTACTTACTCGAGTCCTGAAACAAGTTATTAGAAGTTGTAGAAGACTCGTCAAAAAGACTCAAAGGGACTTTCTCAAAATGATCGAAAGAACTCTCAAGACTTAACTTTTAACTCTATCTTGAATTTTAATTATGAATTCAAGTTTATGTTTCATGTTATGAATGATTTCTAGATGTTTAGAGTGTTTAGAATCGATAGGGTCTTGAATGTACCCTTTTAAAGGACTCAGACGGGTAAAACAACGGAGAAGGGGTGGGAGCTGGCGACCCAAGCGCACGCAGAGAGCCATCCCTCTACCTATAGAGGTGTGGTTGGGGCACACTTGCTGGCACAGGGCGCCATGCCCCAGAAAACCTCGACGACTTTTCTGACCCTGACTCGCCTAGAATCGAATGGTTTCTTCCCCAATCACTTAAATTCGAATATACCCAACCTAAGTACACACTAATATACTCAAAACAAACCTCAAATCACTAACTTTCATCTCAAGAATTCATCAAAATCCCAAGGCAGAATGGTTTGGGAGGCCCATGTACTTGTCTCAGTTTGTCACCTATGCCCGTCTACTTACGACTTTGCCAATTGAACCCTCGAACCCCACTAAATCCCAACATTTTAAACCCTTTTTTTGAATACTCAGTGGTGCGTGAACTACAAACAACACACGTAGCTTTGCACGTCATTTAAAAATGCCACGTAGGAAATGTCATGTTAAAAATAGGTTAATTCCTTTCTCTTTCAAACATTTCTTCCAATCACCTTTTCAACTAGACCCTTCTACTCTCTCAAGTCCTGATTTACATTGTTGATCATCATGATTGTTTTCGATTTTCTGAAGTGTTTGAGTTTGCATTTCACTCCATAGTTGTAAGTTTGTTGACTGATTTTCATTCTCTTTGTTTTGTAGTTGTGTTTTTGGTGTTTCATTTTGAATTTTGTTGTTTTAGGGTTTAGTACTTTTGCAGAGGTCGTGGTGTGATTTTTGGGAGGATTTTGGTTTTTTACATGCCTAATAACAAGCCTAATAACAATTTGTAGAAGTATTATGCATTCAATGGCATTTGTCGTGAATATGTTTTGAATCTTGGGTTTTTTCGTATCTGAAATATTTTTATTTTTTTATCAATTGTGTTGGATTTCTTTCTTTTTAGTGGTCCAATTGGATTATATCAGATTATTATAGAGGTTTTTGTTGTATTCTATAAAGAATTACTTTTAAATTAGGTTTTTTTATCGATTCGGGATTTTTTGTGAATTAGGACTTTTTTGTCATTTAGGGCTTTTTTTCAATTATCTGAAAGTATTCTCGTGACTTTGCAGGCATGGTAAGAATATGTCTTCAACAATCATTACGTTTCAAATGGATTATAGGGGCTATTTTTTATCATATCCTAAACTCAGGTATGCTAATGGAACTTCTGATCTTGAAAAAATAAGAATCGATATGGATGAGCTTCATATCATGTTTTTTCAGAAATTAGCTAGAGAATTGGGAGTTGAAAAAGTTGAAACCATTGGGTGCAAAGTTAACAAAAGAGGTGGTTTTTATATGTTGAATAGTGATGCTGATGTGTTGAGATTTATTAACAACTTAAAGGGTGGGGACTTTTTTGATATGTATGTGATACATCAAATTAGTACTCCTTTAATTGTTGAGGATCTTAATGAGGTGCGAATAGCCCAATTGCTTACTCCCAAAAAAGGTAATCCCCCCACCTACTATTATAAATGTTAGGGCTGATGTGTTTTCCCCTCAACCATCTGATAAAAATGATACAAATATAAAAGGCAAAGATCAGCAACCTAGGGTAGACAAGGGTAAGAATAAGGAGATTGCTGCTCCTGAGGTTTCTTTAGAAGACTTAGATAAAGATGAAGGTCAAGGTCAAGGTAATGACTTTTCTTCCTACCACCTTCAAACATCTGATGAATCTGATGTAGATGTAGATGTTGAACAATCTAATTCTAAGTCACTTGAGGATGTTGATGAGAACATTGATGACTTAAGTGACTTGAATACTGAGTTTGTTGAAGCTAGGTAGTCAAACATTCAAGAACAAGTTAGTAAAGAGAAGGTTACTAGAATAAATGTAGATGAGATACCTTCTGTTCCTGTAGGTATAGATGCTGGTTTTGAAAATATTAATAAGAATAAAAGGGGAAGATATGAAGGAAAATTGGGTGGGGATGACCTGTATTTTGATAGATCAGATCCTGGCAGTGATATTAGTGAAGATGAAGGGGATCATGTTGAGTCTGATGCTAGGAATTCAAGTACAAAGGTCTATTTTGACCCAACTGCCAAATTTTTTTTATTTCAGTTGTATATGGTTTTTGTGAATAATGTTCAGTTTAGAGAAGCACTACAGACTTACTCTATTCAGAAGGGTGTGAATATTAAACTTAAACCTAATGAAAAGGAGAGGATTAGGGCAAAGTGTAATAAGAAGGGTTGTCCTTGGCATATTCTTGGAAGTATTGATGGTAATACTGGAAATTTTATTGTGAAGACATATTTTCCTGTCTATAAGTGTTTCAAAAGAATAAGAAACAAGTTACGTACTCCAAACTGGATTAGTAAGCTTTACAAAGACATAATAATGAGTAAGCCTAGCATCAGACTCCATCAGATTCAAGGCTTGGTAAGAAAGGATTATGGATTGTATGTTAATAAAACAAGTTGTAGAAGAGCAAAAATAAAAGTCATGAATGAGCATATGGGTGATTTCATAGAGAAATTTGCTAGATTGTATGACTATGCTGAGGAGTTGAAGTCTACAAATCCAGGAACTACTGTGGTTGTTAGGACATCCAAGAATATAATTCCTGGAAAAGAGGTATTCCAGGGGATTTATATTTGTCTTGAAGCATTAAAAAGTGGTTGGATGGAGGGGTGTAGAAGGATAATTGGTTTTGATGGTAAATTTTTGAAAGGTGTATGTAGAGGTGAACTGTTGTCTTGCATTTCCAAGGATGGAAATAATCAGATGTACCCTGTAACCTAGATGTACCCTATAGCATGGGCAGTAGTTAATAAAAAATTCAAGGACACATGGTCTTGATTTATCAAGTGCATCAAACATGATTTGGAACTAACAAAAACTGAAGGTGAAGGACTCACAATTATGTCTGATATGCAGAAGGTATGAGAACACTTTGTAGTCTTTTTTTTTACTTTGTTATAGCAATTTCTATGTTACGCTTATATTCCTATTGTTTTTCCTTGGCATGCCTTTTTTCTTTGATAGGGTCTTAACCTAGAACTTGTTGATTTATTGCCAAATGCTGAGCATAGATGGTGTGCTAGACATATATGGGCCAACTGGAAGAAGGTATGGAGGGGTGAAGAAAGGAGGAAAAAGCTTTGGCAGGTTTCCAGGGCTCCATTTGAAGTTCATTTACAATTAAAACTTGATGAAATGAATTTGTTGGGAGAAGGTATTGTGGAAGTTTTGTTAAAGTACAATAAAGAGCATGGTGTAGGGCATTATTCAAGTAACATAGCAAGTGTGACATACTTGAGAATAATATGTGTGAGACATTCAATAGTTGGATCTTGGCAGCTAGATTCAAATCAATCATCACTATGTTAGAGGAAATTAGAGTCCAAGTCATGGAAAGAATGACTCAAATGAGAAAGTTTTCTGGAAAATGGGTAACTGATGTGTCACCTATGGCTATGCAAATTCTTAGTGAGAATGCTGAACATGCAGCCATATGTGAGGTTAAATTTAATGGGGATAATGGCTATGAGATTCAGGATCCACCATATAAACATGTTGTTAATCTCAAAAAGAAAGTGTGTAGTTGTAGGTCATGGCAACTGAAGGGAATTCCTTGTGCACATGGAATTACTGCAATGCATTACAACGATCTAGATGTTGAGTTATTTATTAATCACTGGTACAAGAAGAAAACATATTTGAAGGCCTACATTAAGTTCATTCAACCTATGACAAACATGAAGATATGGCCCAAGAGAACAAGACCATCCATTGAGACACCTGAAATCACTTCTATGCCAGGAAGACCAAGGAAAAAAAGGTCAACAGATAGTGATGAGCCTAGTAAGAAGAAGAAGTTTGGAAAGGCTACAAGGAAGGAGAGAAAAATGAGCAAGAATTTTGGACATAACAAGAAAGGATGTCCAATTGCTGTAAGTTTTGCTTTAACTTCTTCAACTTTGTTAATGAAATTTATTCTTATCAATACTTCTTAATTCAGTTTGGAAAAATTTTGTATGAAGAAAATTGGCTATACTACTGGAACTGCAGGAACTGCCACAGGTGGAAGTGGTGGTGCGACTATTTCAGCAGCTTCTATAGGTGTAACTGGTGGTGCTACTGGTGGAAGTGGTGGTGCAACTACTTCAGCAGCTTCCACAGGTGTAACTGCTGGTGGAAATGGTGGTGCAGCTACTAAAAGACCAGTCACTACTCCAGCAACTTCTAGAGGTACAACTACTGCTGCAACATGTACTAATGGAAGTGGTGGTGCAGCTACTAAAAGACCAACCACTACTTCAGCAGCTTCTGGTGCTGCAAATATTTTTGTAAATTTTGCAAGTGTTGCTCAACCAACAAGTCAATTTAGTACTCAACAGTCAACTACTAGTGCTAGTGGCTTAAAGAGGAGTAGCAAAGTTAAAAGAGGTGGTGCAAATCCCGGATATAAGAGGCCAAGAACAGATGGTTTTGGTGTGCTATTTGGAGCAAATGGTAGTCTGATAGAGAGGGTAAGTATTATCATTCAAGGACCTTTAGTTTGATTCTATAGAATCTCTAACTAATATTATTATTGCCTTTTAACAGTCTGGAACTACTGATAGAGTGTTACATAGTGCTACATTGAAGAGTTCAATGCCTACCAATATTGATCTTGGTTACAAACCCAATGGACTAGGGTGGAAGGGTGGAGCTACAGTTACTCAAAGTTAGTTACAAGAACAAATTTACAAACGAGCCACTCAGTCCACACCAAGCACTCAAGTCACATAATATTTCATAGTAAAGACTCATGTTTTGCCTAGCTAAATTCTCAATGACATTGTCTATGATACTTTCCACTATTAACTTAATTTTCAACTTTTGTGTTAACTTACTATGACAAACAAGTTATTTTTGCTTATGAATTTGCTATGATAATTATAAGTCTTAATATGGATATTTTCATACATTATATTACATTATCATAGTACTCAAATGAACAAATCATCAATGCATCTCAAATACAAAAGATAGAAACCAAATGACAGCAATCACAATAACACTAATATCAATACTAATGCTCGATCTCCCCTGGCTTTCATGTCTTCCATACCTTCCCTGCCTTCCATGCCTTCCATGATCAACATTTGTTGATTGATTCTTCATGTAGTATTCTTCTTGGTATGTAGGATCAGCCATGTCAGCCCATAGAAAAAATCCACATCCATTACCATTTGAGTATTATTGATAGCCCCAAAACATTCTTCCTGGATTAGTTGATGTTCTTGACATCTTAAGTTTAGCACAAAGCCCACAATAGCAAAAACAAACAGTCATTGTGAAGAACAAAAAAATTAACGAGTAAGAAAAAGCGACAAAAAATATAGACTGGGCCTGATCAATTGTGGAGAATAAGAAGAAATTTGGAGAGAGATAAACGAGTGAGAAAGAGAAGAAATTTTGAATATTTGAAGAAGAAATTAGGGGAATTTGAGGAAGAAGGCAAAAAATGGCCGTTATTGGCTTTTTAAAAGCATCTCACGCTCCTAAGGTGGGTTTTAGTGGGTTCGAGGGTTCAGTTGGAAAAGTCGTGAGTAAAAGGGCTCAAGTGATAAACTGAGACAAGTACATGGGCATCCCAGACCATTCTGAACAAAACAAGATTTAGAATGAAACTTCAAGAACACATATCAAGAACTCAATATACTCAAACTTATGGATGAAATTCATAAAAGAAACTCAAGATTGGCGTGTGGATGAATGAACCCAACACTATGACAACTTACATACCTCTTAGGGATTAAACCCATGGAAAAAATCAGCAACGAAACTCAAGAAAATTGACGAACGCTTTGGTCCTCTCCTCTTTTCTCTTCTTGAACTCTCAAATCAAACCCTAAGCGTATATTAGGATTATAAAACTGAACCAAATCAGTTTAGACCCCTAAAACCTTACTAAAAATGAATTAAATCTGATTGGGTAAGAAAAATACCAAAATACCCCTCATATTTTTGGGTAACTTTCCTTAACTGGACAGCCTGACTTAAAAAGGGCATATCTCACTCATCCGGACTCGAAACTTAGCAAACTCAGTGGCGTTGTAAAGATAATTCAAAGAACTTTAATTTGAAATCTTATGGCTCACCTAACTTATCATGTACTGAAAGTTATGGTTGTTTGAAGTTGACCCAAAACTTAAAGGAACTTAGGAATGACTTGAATGATTTTCTCTTTAGTTCTTCTTGGAACTCAAAGTGCTACATTTAGTGACCTTAACACTTAAGAAATTTTAAATTCCTTGGTAAATCCTACTCACAACGAAAGATGGTTCGAGTCTTAGCTCAAAAAAATTTCGGGGTGTTACATATTGACCAGGATGGGTCGTAGGAAGTGCCCATAGAAGTGGATTCACACTTAGTAAAATTTTGGACTCAAAGTTAAGGACTATGGATCGGGTCTACGGTCTACGGACCAC
Organism: Solanum acaule; assembly: GCA_036250505.1. Lineage (NCBI taxonomy): Eukaryota > Viridiplantae > Streptophyta > Magnoliopsida > Solanales > Solanaceae > Solanum > Solanum acaule. The sequence continues at coordinate 27,549 of JAJOOR010007083.1, read as the reverse complement.
AGAAAGGTTGAAGGTCTGTAGAAGGCCTTCGTGGAAAGTTGGGCAAATTTTAGGTCCCAGAAACTTGACCTACAACTGACTAGTATGATCCATAGGAAGTTCTACGGTCCATAGGTCCAAACCATAGTGTCCTCGACAATTTTAATGAAGGGTGTTTCTACCTCAAGGTATGTAAGACTTCTATGAGAGTATCCCTTTACTCTCACGCCTAAAGTATTTTGATTCTCAAGAATTTCACAAGATTGTTAGAAGTAAAGCTAGGGTGTTTATGAAATTATGATATTTCTTCAATAAGCTACATTTTTATTGTTTCACTTTGATTTTGAAATCTTATTGTTTTGATTTAGCATGATTTTTATGGTCATTCAAACCCTTATGACTTTTAAGCATGAAAACATGCATGATATGAATTACAATCTAAATGCATGTTATTTTAGGATATAACTTTTGAGCTTAGCCTCATATATGATTCAAGATGATAAGTGATTCTCATATCTATGATAATTCTATGAATATATTGTTTTGGGAGGACTATTTAGTACTGAGAGGATGGGGGTTTAGAAAACTCAAGTCCCTTAAGTATGCACCAACGTAGGATTTTGTTTCACCGCTTTGTTGGTTGACCTTCTGACCCTGAGAGGCTTTATTTGTTCATTTTAATTATGCTATTTTATGTATATGATTATTCAAGGCTACTTAAAAAGACTCAATTATATGTTTATGTTCTTTTGAAAAGAGATTTTTATGGCACTTATTCATAGATTCCAACTATTTTTTGTTCAATTCTTTGGCTATGTATATGATTTTGGAAACCTTATTTCACTGTCCTTGTTATGTCATTTCTACTACTATACTAGTTCCCCTTACATACTCACTCAGTACATTCCACATACTAACGCATACTTTTTTCTATGTTGCATCCTTTTATGATGTAGATTTCAGCCCTCGTACTCAGACTCGTGGCTAGTAAGGTTTTAATATTTCCAGTTAGCACTTAGTGAACCCTCATCATTTGGGGACTCCATTAATTTATGTCACTTAATGTTGTGTTTGGTTTTGAGGTAGTTGAGGGGCATGTCCCAACAGACTTATGTTTTCAATTGAACTAGTAAAGGTTTATTTCAAATAGTAGAAATATAGTTTCATGGATTTTCTAATCCTATTATTTAGTTCTGTATTTCAGCTTCCACTTAGTTTCTTTATGTTATTCTTTGATATGTATGTCAAGGGTTAGCTTAGGATAGCTCATGGTTTCAGGTGTCGTGTCTTTGGTGGGGTATAGACTTGGATCGTGACAGGTGGTCAAGATTGCTTATAATTGGCCAAAAGATGTCATTTTGATACTTGACGGGTTCTGACTAGTTCTTGAGTTTGACTGCAACAACCACATCATTTGGACATGTGGTACCATCTTGTTGCTTTTGGATGCCTAGCCATTGTGACACATGGCATCATCTTGTTGGTTTTGGATGCCTAGTCACTGTGGCACGTGGGACAAGTTTGGACTTTAAGGTGTAATGTAATGGACCTTGAACTTTAATCATTTAAACATAGACTAATTAATTTGTAAAGTCCTACCTTAAGGTTGTGAGTTCGAATTACCAAGGAAGCAAAAAAGTTAGGAGCTCCTAGGAGGAGGGGTAAAAAAAGGCTAAATTAATTAAGGAAAAGTTTCCTAAATACATACCATATTTTACCATATACTCTAAAATTTCCTACCATTTGAAAAAATTGCAAAAATCTCTACTCTCTCCTTTTCTCGGATACATCATTTAACGTGATGTATCGGTCGAATACATCACTTTAATTTACGCGCTGTACCGGTCGAATACATCACTTAACGCGATGTATCGAGACATTGAGTGATGTATGCAAAATCGAGACACGATGTAGCGGGATGTTGATGGATGTATCTTAAACTGGGACGCGATGTATCAGGACATTTTGGAATATATCTGAATTCCACCAAATTTAAGGAACTTTTGGAATTTCAAAAAGAATAGAGATAGAATGTAATTAGCTCTTAACACTATGAAATTTGTGTAGAATAATCATTAATTAATCAACCCAAATAAACATGAATTCAATTCAAAATTTTATATTAATTTAACCCAATAAAATCTACACATCTACAAGTACTAATTAAAAGAAGTCAAAACATAGTATTTTAGTAACATTATATTAATATTTTTTTTACCAAACTATTATGGTAATTTTATTAAGTTAGTCAAAAGTCATGGTCAAAATCTTGACAATCAGATATTTCTTTATGGTAATATATTAATGAAAAGCATCTATATATACAATCACATTCTTGAAATTGTCAAAAGAAACAACATAAAAATGTCTTTTCTAAGAAGTACTTTAGTTGTTGTCACCCTTTTCTTGTTTTTCTCTTTTCAAATCAAAGCAAACATAGATATTGATTCAATCATATCCTTACTTGAATTAGGAGAAGCCAATGCAACAGCCACTTTTAACTACCTTGATGGAGGACAGCCAATAAATACCACTTCAGAGAATAGAGCTATTTGTTCAAAATGGTATAGTCAAGTTCCACAATTCTTGAGCTTTTCTATCAATGATCTTAAGGAAAAGAATATCCCAAAAGCCATAGATGATGTTAATACTGCTGATGATTATACCAAAAATTGTCAAGATGTACAAATTGAAGATGCTACACTTTCATCAAGTAATGATTATATTATAGATATTTGTTACAAGGTTCATAATGAACTTCAAAATCCACCTCTTATTATTTGATCTTTTTTACTATAGTTGTATCTCTTTTAATGTTGATGATAGTCATCAAATCTGTGGTATTTAATTATTGAAGAATCAAAATTTATATTATTTTTAGCATTTGATTATTTTTTTCAATTGAAAATTTTTTCTACTCATCCAATTATAATTCATATTCCATACAAATATTCCTCAGGTTCTGTTTGGAAAGTCATTAGTTAATTGGAATTGGTGTATTTACTAGGGTAGTAATTATTAGGCTATTAATTACACAACTTAGTACTTACATTGACCTGTTTGTTTGCCACAATGTAATTACCAGAGTTTTGTTTGGTTGCACAAGTGTAATCATAGGGTTATATTAACTTTTAAAAATAAAAATAATTATCTAAAATTAAAATTTATATTAGACAAATAAGAACCTTTATAAATGATATTAAATTGAATATTAAAGATATGTATTCTCTTTGTAAAATATATTGATTAATAAGCATATGTTCTTAACTAATATTATGAAAATAATTGATTTATATTATTCAATTTAGTATATTTTAATTAAATTAATCATAAAAATTAAAAGTACCAAATTTCTATAAACATCATGAAATGCATGTTTGACTAAAAAATTATTATTATAAATATAATGTCATAAAATTATAAAAACATTTGTCAAACATATAATCTATCAAGTCTAAGTAAAAAAAATTGCTTGCAATGTAAAATATCCAATCAATACTTCTTGAACAAATGAAATTAAAAATATAGCGTAAGTTTTAAATTCAAAACAAAAAATTCAACATAATACTCTTATGTCAAATTTCAACATAACAAACATAAATATGATTTGAAAGAAAAGGAAAACGTAAGTCCATAACCTTATTCAATAATAAATTCTACTTTAATTTAAAACTTAGAACACTAACAAAATTATAGTAATGAAAAAAAATAGATAATACGAAAAATTGTGTGGAATCACATGAAGTAAAGGTTGATAATGAGAATGAAATATATATATATATAAAATAAAAAATCTTTTAGAAAACATTAGAATAATAAAAATAAAAAAGAATTTAAAATAATAAAAATAAAACATAAATTAAAACAGAAAAATAAAACTAAAACTAAAAGAAAGAAATTTAAAAAAAAAATAAGTTTGTAATTACATCATGCAATTACCAGCAATTCACAGTCTCTCCCTATGAATTGAAGAGTGTAATTACCACATACCAATTACACTCAATTACCTGCTTACCAAATAATTACATGGTCAACCAAACACGCCAGACAGTGTAATTACACCTAATTATATTAAATCCAATTAGCAGGATGACTTTCCAAACAAACCCTTAGTAAAGAGATAACAACTTTAATATTAAATCAACTTAGGCGAAGAACAATATATAGTTTAATTCTTCAAAAAAAAAATATATAAAAATTTGACATCATCAATAAATACTAAAGAGATACAACAATAGCAATAAAGATCAAACCGGAGGGGAGGGGTAAGGGGGTGAGCTGTAAGATTCAAAATAGCTTTTTCAGCAGATTGACAAATATATTATAGGAAAAAGGCGGAATGACCTGGGAGACACTTGTATTTGGTTCCATTTGTCAGTTGAACCCTTGTACTCACGATTTTGCCAACTGAACCCTTAAACTTACTAAAACACAATATTTTAAACACATTTGACCATTGACCGAACTTATGTGGTACTAATATTGCTGAGATGGAAAAATACTTGACTATATGCGCCTTAAAACGAGTGAATATATATTTTTTTTATATTAAAAATCATTAAAAAATAATTTAAACTAAAAAAAGAGAAAAAATCAACCCATCAGCCCCTATCCCACCCCACTCCCTCGCCTGCAACTTTCTTCTTCCTTCAGCCCCCCACCCCCGCCCTCTCCTTCTTCCTTGAAACGACCCACCACCCCAACCTACCCCACCCCTCACCCCCACCTAACCAAATCTCTTATCTCAACCATTTTAGTTTCTTTAATTTTAAAATTCAAATTTCTTTCTCTATAAATCTTGGTCGATTTACACACTTCTAAAATCTGAATTTTCAAATCTTGTTTGTGAAAGATTGAAGTTTAGATAATTTTGAAATCTTGAAGAGTAATGATGTATACTAAAAAGTTGAAAAACTTCATGAAGAAGCTTGAAGAATAACAAATGGGTTTTGTGAATTTATGAAATTAATTAAAAATTATGATGAAAAATTATTGGGTTTATGTTTCATGTCAAATAGGAAGAATTAGACCAATTTTACATGAATTTAATGCTCAATTATGAGCAAATATGAAGAACATGATACTGAAAATTTTAATGTGCAAACTTATTTATTTATTTATTTATTTAGCTTTTAATTTCTTATGTGGCATTAAAAATGACATGAAATTCTACAAAATGACGTGGAATTCCATGTGTAAGCGGTTGTGCTACACTCACACACATGGAATAAGAAAGGGGTTTAAAGTATTGCGTTTTAGTGAGTTTAAGAGTTCAATTGGCAAAGTCGTGAGTATAAGGGTCCAACTGACAAACGGAGCCAAGTATAAGGGTCTCCCAGATCATTCCGCCTAGGGAAAAAGAACAAATATACCCCCGAACTATCATAAATGGTATGTTAATACCCTTCGTTATATTTATGGGTTGTGTATGTCCTTACCGTCAATATTCTAAAACGTATATACCCTTAGGATAGGCTGAGGGACACGTGTCATAATCTTACAGGCCTATCCGAATTTAATTTTATTCTTACCCACAACTAAAAAAAGTCCCCCACTTTTCATAATTTTAACCCACCCATACCCGATTAAAAACCCTCTTCTTCTTCCCCAATCTAACCTAACTTAAACAAGCATTGGTATCTTCAACTAAAAAATAAACAAGCATTGGTATGAGTTCTTCCACAAATTAACTCTTTTTCTTCTAGTCCTTCGAGCCCCGCGCATAACAGATGAACAAACACCATCTGGTTGTACACTTCTTCGATGTTAGCATAGCCGTCGTGCACCTTGTCAGCACAGTCAACTCGTAGGCTGCTTCATTCTCTAATTTCTGCTCAATCATGGGTGCTTGTTTCTGTGTTCATTGAGGCATGAAAAGTTGCATATGCAATAAAAGTTGGAAATATACCAAAACTTGTGGAAAGTTAAAAGTTTTTTTTCTGGTGGATAGAGTGTGGAGAAGAGATTAAGACATCATGGTTGGTTTATAGGTGAAATTGAATTAAGAAATTTGAGTTCCATCATATTTTTCCAATCTCATACATTCAAAATCAAATCTTTATGAGTGATTTCAGTCAAATTAACTGAAAAATTCTACAAAGGATTTTTGTTGAAGAAGATGAAGAATAAGAAATTGTCCAAAGGGTTTTTGAAAAAAAAATCATGTTCTTCGTTTGAAAATGTTGTTCAAATCTAAATGTTTGAAATAAGTCTTTGTTGTAGAAGTTAAGAAAAGAGGAATTTGAGAGTTTTGATTGTCTTACAGAACTTCTCTTTTGATTTTGAGTGCTTTTGGTTACAATTTGGGTCATGGATAGGTAAAAATTAGGAAAGATGGGTGGGTTTTTGTAATTGTGGGTAAAAAATAAATTAAATTTGGGTAGGCCTTTAAGATTATGACACGTGTCCCTCCGTCTATTCTAAGGGTATATACGTTCTAGAATATTGACGGTAAGGACATACGCAACCCAAAAGTATAACGAAGGGTATTGATGTACCATTCATGATAGTTCGAGGGTATATTTGTTCTTTTTCCTTATATTATATGTATCTAATATAAACATTACTTAATGAAAGTGTAGCATCTTTGATCTGTAAATCTTGACAATATTTGGTATAGTCGTTCAAATATTAACATCACCTTTGGCTAATAAAAAAAATTGTTTGGGTTCGAGATGGTTCATCTCTATATTTTGAGATAAAACAGAAATTTGGGTTGGAAATTTAGCGTGGCAGTGTTCGGAGGCCATCCAGAAGGGGAAAGCTCCAAAATCATGATTTTGGACTCATTTGAGGCTCATAGTTCACCAAATAGTTTCTTCGATGTCTTTTTATGTCCATTTCTGATGTTAAATTGTTAAATTGCAGCTATGAGGACTAAGGATAAGGAAAGGAAAAATGAAAGAGAAAAAATCCAAAAACTTGGCAAAATAAAGAAAATGGCAATGTTGAAGCTCACCAAGTGCATTCGGTGACTCACCAAACGAGTCACAATTCGCCAAATACTTCTGAAAATTCTGCTAAAAACATCAAAGTAGATCGGTGAGGTGAATAAGTGAATGGCAAATTTCCAACCTCAATCGGTGAGCCTCACAGTTATCTCCAAAATTGTGTGAGAGTTCTGGTAAAAATGGAAGCCAACTTAGCGAGTGAAGGTAGAAATGGTGACTCACTGATCTTGACTGGCGGACTCCATCGGGTTCGACAAAGGTGTTTAACCCTTAAATCCTTGAAGTGGAACTTAAAGGCGAGAAAGGATAGCGTTCGGCGACTCGCCCAGTGAGTCAGCAAGCCCGATTAATGTCGTCGAAGTGGTTCTGAAGTGCAACTTTTGCCAACTTTTTAGAAGGTATAAATGAATTTGAAAAGAGAGAAAATTGCATCCTTCACTATTCTGAACATTCTAAAGTTAGAACATTCTAATGTTTTTGAGATTTTGCCTTCTACGACATGGAAATTTTGGGGTTTTGAATCGGGTCACTTGGAATTGAAGATTGAATTACTTCTAGTGTCAATGGAGAACAATTACTGCAATAAAATTATGTTAATTTCTAGTATGAGTGGCTAAAACTCCATAGTCTTTGGGGTGTGCAATGTAATTGATTCCTAATTAGTTTATAGGTTGTTGTTATTGCATTATTAATTGTTGGTTTGAAAAGGGTTTAATTAGTTCTTCATGTGTTTCATTCATGATTTGAGGTTGCAAACTATAATCTAGCTTTAGATCTCTATGCCTACTTGTGAAAGATGCTTAGAGTTGATGATTTAAATGATAATTGATTTAATTACGTTCATATATGCTAGTCTTGCTTGACAAAGAAGTTTAAGTTAATGTATTAGATTAGCTTGGTATGTGAGACATGTTGAGGTTTGACAAAACTCGCATGAAATTCGATAGGTGATTAAGAAATGCCTATTGTTTTTGAATAATATAGCCTACACGTTAATAATCAACTATGTCGAGCAATTCAATTACCCACATTCAAAATTAGAGTTCAATTACGCACACTCCTAAGATTTCTTTCTTACTTGTGAAATTACATTGTCCCACATTTGTGTTAATAATTTGTTAAATAATCTCATTATTCATACCTTGAAATCTCTAAAACTTGTGTTTATGCTAACATCTATTAAACAAACTAACAAAAGATTAGGAAATGTGTTTACTTCATGATTGAAGTCTTTCTTAACCATTCCTTGTGGTATTCCACCCTAACTCGTCGTTAGGCTCTTTATTGTTAACGATCGCACATACGTTAAATTATAAAACGTGTAAGTGAGTGTTATCAGAGCGCTATCTGCTTTGAGGTAGGCTATCGCTTCCCGTCCTTTATATTGAGCTCAAGAATGTAAATGCATATTGATTTTGTGAAGATGGGTTGGATAGCTAGTTGATCATACTTAGTTAGAAATCATGTTTAGGCTTATTTTGGGTTTTCAGGATTGTTGTCATGTTGTTACTTCTTTTCAAGATCATCCTTACCTTGTGGCATGTGTTGTACTTGTTTATGGTTATTGTTGGGAGTATGTTTTGTCCTTAGCCTAGGTGTAGACTAATGGTTGCCTTATACTTGCTTGTTTTTGGAACCGATAGGCCTTAGCTTTGCTCCAACGTTGCGTCAGATGACTTAGCTCTTTGTACACTGATGTAGCAGACTTGAGTCTAATAGAATGAGCCTTAGATAGGCGGTAACTCAGCTCTGATGACCTTCTATTCATAACTTTTTTTCCTACGGTCCTAGTGATTCACAATTGAGATATCGAACTTCATTTGACGACTTGGAATTAGACTCGGTTCGGACTTGGAGTATTGTATTGATTACCTTGGAGTTAATGTTATTACACTATGACATTATGATAATGATTTAACATGGGGTTCTTCGACAACTCATTTCGTCGCAGATTCGAGGTCAGGTCATGCGACCTCATTTTAGTCACAAATTTAAGGTCTGGACATATGATCTTCGGCTGCAATCCATGATTCGGGCGCATTATCCTTTGCAGAGTTGATATCAATCTGTAACACCTCGATCTTAGAAAGGGATAATTTTAGAAAGAACTAAATTGGAAATAGCCAATTTTAGATTTGTGCAAGTTAGAGTTCAATTGTGAGTTATGGGTCAACTTCAAACGATCATAACTTTTAGCACATGATGAGTTAGGAGGCCTATAAGGTATCAAATGAAAGATCTTTGAGTCCTCTTTCCAAAGCCACTGAGTTTTTCTAAAATCCAAGTTCGGATGAGGGAGATATGCCCATTTAAGTTCAGTCTATCCAATTAAGGAAATTTACCCCAATTAATAAGGGGTATTTTGGTCTTTTCCTTACCCCATTAGCCCAACTCATTTTGGTTACCCAAATAGGGGTCTAAACTGATTGAGATCAGTTTTCATAATTCAAAATCATGCTTAGGGTTTTGAGAGGAGTTCAAGAGGAGGAAACAAGGAAGAGTTCAAGTGTTCGCCAAGTTTTCTTGCGAATCTAGGATTTGTTTCGCCAAATTAAGGTATGTAAGGTTTCATAGTATTGGGTTCATTCACTCACATGCCAATCATGTAAATTCCATCCAAAATTTCGTTCATGAGGTTGAATGATTTGAATTCTTGATGGTTGTTCTTGAGGTTTTGTTCTTCATGCTTTGTTTATAGAGTTTGATGGATTCTTGAGGTGAGGATTTTGATCTTTGAGGGTTGTTCTTGAGGGAAGTGAGTAGATTCTAATGTACTTGTATTGGCTAATTGAATCTAAGGAAAATTAAAGGAAAACAATCGATTCTAGGTGAATTAGGGTCAGAAAATGAGAAAAAAAATTGGTCGGGTTGATTTGGGGAAAGGCTAGCGCCGCGCGCCCCAAATGCGCCAGAGAGGCTGGCGTGGAGCGCCAGCAGTACACCAGGATGGGGTCTCTGATGTTTTAGGGCAGGCACCCAGCTAGAAATGTGCCAGGGTCGCCTGCCCCTACCCCTTTCAGTCGTTTGTTCCGTCTAACTCCTTCTAAAATGTATCCTAGCTCCCCTACTAATTATCACTATCCAAACTAAATCTAATCATTGAGAAATCTACCAATCCAAATCATAATTCTTGAATTCACATTTTCAAATTCAAGATAGAGTTAAGAGTAAAGTTCGAGGGAGTTCTTTGAGTCATTTTAAAAGTCTTTTGCAAACTTTTAAAACTTGTTTTAAGACTTTGAGTATTTGAGTATGAGGATGAGGAGAGTTGAGTTTCATTTTTCAAAATGAATAAATGGAAACTAAGTATTCCCAAGAGTAAATGTTTTTTACATTTAAAATGAGAGGAAACATCGATTTCCAAATGAGTTCACGAGGAGTTTTTGAGTATAATCTCTTTTAAGAGAACCTTTTGAGTAATAATCAGAAAGTTTGAGGATAGGGAAATGTTTTTAAACATATGAGCTGAGTTATATTATTGGGAGTAGTATTGATCACCGATATGGGGACGAGTTCAAACAACTCAAAGTCCTCATAAACCATGTAGCCAACATGGGTATAAAGTGTCATACTTCATAGATGATCCCTTATTGCTTTTAAGCATAGCTTAGTGGATCCTCTTAGTTGAGGATGTCCTATACTCCGGCAAGGTATAGGACAGTTCTGGCAGCGTGGGTGAGACGATGTATCATAACATAGCTCATAGTGATGGTTGTCGGGTTAGAGAATCTCCCAAATAAGAGTAAAAGAGTTATTTGTATTCTTAAATACATTGAGTTATTATCTACTATTTTAAAAGCTTTCTTTATAATGTATCTTTATTGTTGTTTTTATATTGAACTGAGTTGAGTACTTCTCAGTTTGAGTATCTTTGAGTATGCTTGGGTATATTTGAGTTGAGTTGAGTCAAGTTGAGCTGAGTTTAGTTGAGTTGAGTTGAGATGAGGTGAGTATGTTCTTCCTTTTTAACAGTTCAACCTTATGTCTGTGCTTTAAAGTTCTCCTTTCATGCTCATACATTCCATGTACTAAAGCTATTTGGCCTGCATCTTTCATGATGCAGATTCAGGTAACCAGGGTCATCAACAGGCGCTTCGTTGATACCACAGCAATTCAAGTTAGCTTTGGTGAGCCTCCTTGCTTCTAGAGGGTTCCATTTATATTTTTAGTTTTGTTAGGATGTCGTGGGTCTTGTCCCGACTTCCATCGTATTATTTTAGAGGCTTAATAGACAGTAGTAGTTTATGAGTCTTTTCATTTCTATTGTTAATGTTTAGGACTTGAGTTGCCTTCTTTTGGCCAGTTTAATGTTCTTATACATTTCTAATTTTATTTATCTTAAGACTAATGAGTAAAGTTTTACTTTTGAGTTCATATGTTGTTGAGAAAGTCTTTCGCTGAGAGTTGAGCTAGGCCAAGGGTTCGCTTGGGGCCAGCAATGGTTCTCGGGTGCCGGCCACGTCCAGGGTGTAGGCTCGGGGCGTGACACTATCGGCTTGGTTCTATTAGTTCTTTTGGGAGGTCTATCCGCGGTTCGAGGTTCGGGCTACACAATCTCTAGCTTTGGATTCATCAGGTTCTATTCTTAGTAGTTATAGTTTTTATGTGTACATGTCAGGCTTATGAGGGTCCGTTTGGAATTTTATTTAAACTTGTCGCGAGTGTACCTTTTGGGCTTATGGGGGTCCAATTAGGTTTTTAGTTAGGTAGTTACTTGTTTCATTTTAGTTCTTTTCTACACTCATGTGCATTCCTGTTAGGCTTCCACTCTCTGACCTCTATTATGTTTTATTCTCGCTTTTTATATTTTCTTTACTTTTGTAGCTCAGCCGCCCTACAATGCATAATGAATACCTGTTATTTTGGTACTTATTGTACACTCTTCATCTGTTTTGTGATGCAGGCCTGGGCACCAACTAGCAGCGTTGACTTTTAGCAAGTTTTTGCTGGATTCAGACATGGGGATGAGTTTATGGAATACTAGATCATACATGTCTCCTTCTATATATGTCTCCTTCTATATAGTTTGGCTAGTTTTTTGTATTTTGAGACAATTTGTATATTTTGGTCCACTTTTGGGACTTGTACTGTTTTTGTAATATATATATATATATATTTTGTTTGTGTGTTTGTGTGTTTGTGTGTTTGTGTGTTTGTGTGTGGTTTCCACTTTATTCTTCTGTTATGTCTGTTAAGTTGGCTATTCTTGCATTGTTTCTACCTTTATACCCATTGCTTAACGTTCCAGATTGGCTTACCTACTAGTGAGTTATAGTAAGTATCATCATGATCTGAGAAATTGGGTCGTGACATAGATATTCTTAGCAAGCTGCATATCCACACTTTAAAATGCTTCTCCTTTCAACTAAAGGTATTTTGTCAACTATACCATCGCAGGAAAATGAACTACCACCAGCATCTACTTTTACCACTTTTGTACAAATATGTAAATGACATAACGTAAATGCGCATAGGCAGTGCAATCAGAAATGTTATGTATAAGCAACATATATGTCCATAAATAACCATTCTTTTACTAATCATTCCATGACCAGTATCTGTGACATTTATTGCATAATATATGTTGGGCTGGTGCGGCCATGGACAACCAACGTCTAGTACTGATATGAACCTTAAGGACAAGGTTCTTTTGTAGGGCAGAAGTATTGTTATGATCCATTGACTCCATAAGGGTATATGGTTATGAGATGGTAATAATAAGATTTGATCTAGCTCATATTATTGTGCCGAGTAAGGTATTGAAGAGTTTTATTTGAGATCCAGGCATAATTAGCTATTATGGTCACGTATCTCATCCCCCCTTCTGGTTACTTCTTTCTATGTTAATCTCTCATTAGTTATTGTGTTATTACTTTTTTTAGTATATTCTACAATGTAACTTGTATTTAGTGATTATAATACATATCAGCGTTTATGTTGGAAATCGGGTTGCTCCACTAATTTTCTGAAACAACCCTTTATTTTGTTATGATGCATACATATATCAATAAGATTTTATCCCCTTTCTACTAAAAAAAGATTTTTTTTTAGTTGGTATAATGTGACCTCTGGATAATTTTAAAAAGAACACATACATGTATAGAGAAGCTATTGTTTGCAATAAATTTTAAACATATGGAAAATAAATCAACCACAAGTAAAATTTGAAGAAACAAGAATATTTTATTGATAAATTAATATGGATTCAATTATGTTTCTCCCTTGATTCTTCTCTCATAAGATTTATCCATGATTTGAGGGTCATTAGTGACATATTTATTCATGATTTGAGGACTATTAGTTGGGTATTTATTCATGATTTGAGGGTCGTTAGTGGAGTATTTCTCGAAATAGGATGATTTGGACTTTATCTCCATAATTTGAGGGTCATTAGTGGATATTTCTCGAACAAGAATGATTTGGATTTGAACTCTATGAATATTCCATAAATTTGCTAAATATGTGTGATGTCTCTTCAAGGGAATATATTACTCTTTATATAGGCATGAACTAGGGTTTAGGGTAGAGTAGCCTCAAGAATCCTAATTGAAATCAAATACATCTTGTAGACTCCCAACTAGAATTGAACACATCTTGTAGAATCTCACAAAATTTCAATGACTACAAATGCCCCCTGCTTCAAGGCTTGTCAGAGTGTAGAATTGATGAAACTCAAAGACGAGGCTTGAAGTACTCATTTTTCTGTCGTTGTGATTTGTGGCTTTAGATTTGTAGATTTAATTTATGAGAGAAGAGATGAAGCAAGAATCCCACTAGGCGTGTCAATTTGCTTGGAACAAATTTTAAAGTGATGAAAAGTAAATTGCGATCACAAATAAAATATGAAGAAACATAGTTTTATTGATCAACAGTGTGTGTACAAATTTGTTCCTCCCTTGATTCTTCTCTCTCTTAAAATTTCTCCGTGATTCGAGGCCAATCAGTGACGTATGTCTTGACTAGCATGATTTAAACTTGATTTCCATAATTTGAGGGTCATTAGTGGTGTATTTCTCGAACTAGTATGATTTGGAATCGATCTTCATAATTCAAGGACCGTTAGTGGCGTATTTCTCCAACTAGGATGATTTGGACTTGATATCCATAATTTGAGACCCATTAGTGGCGTATTTCTCCTACTAGAATGATTTAGACTTGATATCCATAATTCAAACGTCAATAATGACATATTTCTCTAACGTAGTAGACTACATCTTGATCTCTTTATGAATATCCATGAATTTATGGAATTTCTGAGATCTTGATCTCGACAATATGTTAAAGGATGCAAGCAACAAGGGTTATAATTTAGGGTGTGTTAACCAAAATGTATTATTTTAAAGGTGTTTTATTGGCGGTACTAGAGCTAAAGCCTTGTACAACACTTAATCCTCTAAACTTACTGCATATTGATACAACACTTGTGCCCTTCAAACGTGAAACAAAATCATGTTGGTTATTTGATACAAGAATCAATATAAGCGGATAACCTCCAAACTTACTGCATTGGATTTTGCTATTTAAGTCTAATTTCTTGTGTCATCACTATCCATATAGAGAATCTTTTAAATTCCATTTTTGATTGATAGGATCTGTGTAGTTCATTTGTTTAATCCTCTACAAATATGTCCCTGAAATGAAGTCTGAAAGGAGAAGTATATGCTACAAAATAGATATTCATGATTTCGGAGATAGTTGTTGATATGAATCTAATGAAGAGGCATACACATGCAACGCATGTGCGATTAATCTAGTATATATACACGTTGATCAATATGAAACTTTTTATCTCATAAATAAATGTAAATTTAGTACAATATATAGCATATATTTTTATTTTATTTGTCGTCAGTTTTGTATATGTATTGAGATTACAATTTATTTGAACTTGCACTGGATAAAACACATTTAAGGAGGAAGTGTTCAACAAGATTGTTGGAATAGTTGTCAATATTAGGTCAGTTGTGAATTTAAGAAAAGTATTTTGGCTCACATCCGCTTTGGATATCCGGCTAAATTTGAGTTCGCATAGAAAAGTCCCACATGGAGGGGGGTGGGGTGGGGGGTTAAAGCGCTTCCTAACAAAGGTGAATCCGTACCCAGGGAGCTTAAATTCAAGACATTTGATTAAGGATGAAGAAATACTTACCACTACACCATTATTCTTGTTGGTGGTTATGGCAAATTAAATTGAATTTTTTTTTAATGAAAGTTGAAATTTGCAAAGATATCATTGACAACTTCTTCTATTATTTAACAACACCTGTTTCATTATTAAAACTTTACCAAACATCTTCATTCTCTACAATAAACTTGTTTATAATTGAAATAAAATCAAATTTGGACTTCTATAATCTTGGTCAAATAGGCTAATAATAAATACACCACAAATCTGCCTCAATCTATGCATCATGCATATCTAACTCTGAAATGTTATCCCAAAACCTAAAAATATTAATATTTGCATCCTATATCAATGCATCAAGACTATCGGAAATAGGACATGGATCTGAAAGTTGTGTAGAGCAACAATTATTATCCATTTGATCATTACCTTTGAATCTTCTTTTTTGCCCTTCCTATTGTAGTCAATCCAACTAGTTAATGAACTAAACTTTTGATCCTTCTTCACAATTTTTCTTACGGTTGTTTTTGGTCCTTGATTTCATAGGAATTGATGTAAAAGAAAACCCAAGAAGTTCAGTAATAGTTTCATCATATTTTTCCAACTTCTTACATAATGTCCTTCGAGGTTCATGAGACTTTATCATGAATATATTGAGCAGAGTATTAAAATTTTGATTGATATAATATTTCAATGAGTGTTCTTGAATCCTTCTAATAAATAACCTCCGAACTTACTAATTTCTTTTGTGACATCACTATCCACATAGAGAATCTGTCAAATTCCTCTTCTACAAAAATGCCCCTGCAATAAAGTCTCAAAGGAGAAGTATATGCTACAAAATAGATATTCATGTTTCAGAGATGGTTATTGATACAAATCTAAAGAATAGGGATACATGTGCGACGCCCGTGCAGTTAGAAAATTTTTATCTCGTGAATAAATGTAAACTTAGTTCTATATTTAGCATATATTTTTATTTTATTTGTCGTCCAGAATTTTGTATATGTATTGAGATTACAATTTATTTTGTAATAGCTTCATCATATTTTTCTAAATTCTTACATATAGTGTTTTTCAAGGTTTATGAGACTTCATCATGAAGATACTGAGCAGAGTTTTAAAATTTTGATTAGTATAATTACTCAACGAGTGTTCTTGAATTTTTCTAATAAATACAATAATCCTAATATTAGTTGAAGAGATATTATCGCATTAATTTAAAAGTCGACTTTTGACTTAAGAAAAGAAAAGCGTGTTTTCTTATTTTTTATTTTTGAAAATATATAACAATTCTTATAAAATCAGGAAAGAGGATACTACAATTTTATGAAAATAAATAAATCAATAATACTTAAAAGAGAAAATCTAAACGATAATAATTGTTAGCGTTATGTGTCATGATTTTTACTTCCTTGCTCGAAAATCACTTTTAAAATGTCTCAATATTTTCACAACTTAAAGCGAAAATATTTAAAATTGAGTCGCCAATTAATTTTCTTGAAAGAAATTAAGAAAACTTTAATATAAAAAAATTCTAACAGAAAAAACTTTAAAAATAGAAAAGATTGGGTAAAAGGTTTTTATCACCCTTGAAGAAGATTCTAAGCACTAGAATATTCCGCTAGCATGCGGTTATTCGACGATTGTTTGACTAACTTGAAAAGATTATTAATTAAAGAAAGAACGGAAAGAACTGTTTTTAGAAAGAGATTAACTTGAGCAATTTTAGTTAATCAAAGATAATTGTGTTGTCGAGGCATACATAAGTTGGTCTTACTTTGTGTCTGGTGTTAACTCTTAATTTTGATAAGTTTTTTCATAGTGAAACTTTGTTTATTGTACTTATTTGCTGGCAATTTCTTTTAGAATTTCCACTACAAGAAAACTGCTTTTTAAAGACCAACATTTAGAGATGGTGTTATAATCTAGTCCCTAAAAATATACTTAATGGGACGGAATTTATTTCTAGTCTCTAATTTTTATTTTTATATCCCAACATAGCGAAGAGTTTAAATCTGGTTCCTAAACGAAAAATAATCTCGTCCCTAATAATGTATCTTCAGCTGGAGAGGTGAAAAAGTAAAAGAAAAAACAAAAATAAATGTACTTATAAACACCCCTACCCCCACCCCCACCTCCATTAAATAAAACCCTATCCTTCCTATGGCTTATAAATCCCAAATAATGGATTGTTTCAAATTTCTCTCAAGTCTGCAATCTCAATCCATATCTATCTAAAGTGGTTGAAGATTCACAAATTCGCTGAAAAATATATCTATTCGAACAGGTTTGTCTATTTTCTCGGTCTTTTCTTTTTTGGATTTAAAAGAAGAAATTTTTTATTGATGAACATTGATTGTTTGAGAATAAAAACTTCCAAAATTGATATTACCTAATATTGATTGTTTTATCGCGAGATCTGTAACTTGGAGTATTGGGCCTTGTGTGAGGAATGGTGGTTAGTGTTAGATGTTAAAAAAGGGATTAGATCTAGGGGAAAGAAGCTATTTCCCTCTAAATGTTTGATTCGTATGAACAAATAATTTAGAGAACAAAAGTGCTTCTTTTTTTAAATGTCCTTTCTGATGCATGTATAAACACTTGTGTTTTTGGTATGGCGAATGAGAATACTCACAACTAAGAAAACAGAGCTATTTATTTTCTTTAGTATATTAAAAGCTATAAACTAGTTCATGTTCAATCTTGCACCATGATTTTGTAATTTTTCCTTAAAGAGTAAAAAATAAAACAATTGAACAGAGAAAGTAGATATAAGAAAATTTAAAATCATACATATGAACTTTGATATTGATCTAAAGAAGACAATTAGTCATCTGGAAATTTGCTTGGATGACCAAGGATACCTAAGGTTAGGCTATAATTATGGCTTTTACTGTACGGTGAATTGGTTGAATTCAAACAATAGGTGTTTTTATTTTGCTCTTCATTTCAGAATTATATTGTTTTGAGTAGTATGAAACCAATGTAGTGAAGGTAACACTGATTGGATAGGTTTATTTACTATTTCAAAGAAAATATTAAGCTGGAAATTTATTTTACTACTCATTTAACTATCTGTACTTTATGAAATCATGTGGATGAGTAATCTTGAGTTGTTCACTTGGTTAAATTTTACTTACTATGGATGTACACATTCTGAGATTCTTGTATTTCTTTAATGTATGTTCTCTTTAAGCATTGCAACTAGCTTAGAAAATCTTATAGCTAGAACATGCTATACATTGACAGAAAAAGAAATTTCAAAAAAGATAAATGGGTATTGACATGATTCAACTATTAGATTTTAATAATTAGTGCATATCTCAATGATTGTTTAAGAAGAAGACCTCGTGTTTTATCTACTTTAGCGTCCACAATGAGATGAGAATGACGTGTTTCAATGAATTAAAATAGCTTCCATGAGCATTAGCATGGAGTTTGTGAGTTTGTTGTCCTTAGTTATAGTCCTTTTATTTTTTTCAGCTATTGTTGTGTGTTTGTTTTTCCTTTAGTTATATTACTTTACCCTCCCTATAATTTACTTGTGGTGTTCACTGATTTTAATTTGTACCAATGTTCAACTTGCTGAACTTATTTTATTTAATTGTGAAGGATATGGATAGATATAAGAATGACCTCTTTTGTAAGACAAATATATTGTTACATTATTGTTTTTTGAAGTGATTAACTTATATAATTGCATTACTTCTTGTACCTTTCGTTTTTCTAGATTTTTTCTTGGTATATAGCACGAAAGAGGATCAAGTCCCCTCCATATAGGTCAAAAAATACTTCTAAGAAGCAATAGAATACAATTGAAAAAGCAAAAAAAAATAAAAGATGAGGTTGTGGCTAAGTGTTTAGTTGTTTACAAGCTTTTTACATCTCTCTTAATTATTGTTGTCGAACTTACTCATAGACAAAGTTTAAAAGGAACAGAAGATGAGGTATTGTATTGTTCTTAGTTGCTTCTTATTTTTAAAATTGTTAGTTGTAGCTTTGATACTAGTTGTTTGCTACATTTTTTTCTTATGGTGTTACCTGTTAGCTATAAACTTTTATCACTACTTTATTGAAATGGAAGTGTGTTCCTTGCACCTTCTCTTTTAAAGTTGAAAGTATTGAGTTAATTATTGTGTTTAATATTTTACTTTCTTTCATTTGTGTTGGTTGCATCTTTGCTCAAGTAGAACTGGATTGAAGAAATCTTATATGATTAAATTTCTTTAATGAGCTATGTTTCCATTATTCTAGTATCTCTTATCTTAACTCTTCTTTATCTTAGCGTCTTGCTTTTACTACAAGCCCTATGTTATACTTGACCAGTTTCGATTGATGTAGTACTTCCATTGAAAGAGTACATAATTTTTAAAGAGTTTCGAGGCAAGTACCTACTTCCCAGTGAGTTACTCTAGAACTTCTGACCTTACTGTTTTTTTATTTTACTTTGACGTATTGAGCTAATTATTGAGTAACTTGAAACAACTAAAAAATTACTATTTGATCTTTCAAGATAGAAAGACAAGATAAGATATACTTACACATCTTTTTAATATTTAAAGGAGCTATAACTACAACTTGATTATATAATGTGGAAAATTATATATGAAGTTCAATAATTCAATACTATAATGAATCAATCACATTACCCTCCTTCTTATTGATTCTTTTAAGAGTTTTTGAAATGCAAAAAAATCTCTTGCTGTCTCTAACTAACGAATATAGTCACATACTGATTTATTCTTACATACTTTAAGGATTTATTCTATATTCTTCAGTTAATCACTGTTAAAATTTAGCATAAAATATGTTACTCCATGTGTTGTGAAAATTGAACTCCTCTTTGTAAGCACTTGATATTAGCTAAATTAAAGTTGCACATTATTAAGTCAATGCATTCTGCATAAAGTATCTAGGATAAAAATGCTTGTGTATCATCTTGATATTGAACAAATTAGCTCCCTTTATTTTAAAATTAAATTGTGCACACATTGGCTAAATTTTATGTCTTTGATCATTGCAGGTCCATTAAGCAAATGGATTTCATCAACACACTGCTGACTTTTTAGTGACACTAAGAGTAATAGTAGACAATATCATACTCCACCTGAACTTTGTTACTTTCTAGACAAATATAGGCTTCTCTCCACTCATAGAAGGTTGGAATTTGCATGAAGCTCATCTCCTCCATGGACTTAACAGAAATTGGACCTAGAATTGCTCGAAATAGCTTGTTAGACCTGACAATCTTTAGACATTGGGAACTGCTGGTGCTGGAACTCAAAAAAGCATTGGCAAATGGATAAACCAACAAGACATCTACATTTATATTATTGGATAAAGGATGCTGGTTTTTTTTTGTTGTAAAGTAGTTGTGTAAATAATGACAGTGATTGATGTATTAAATTATATATTCATATACATATATGTATGAAAGCAGAGTGTGATAATATGTGTATGTGCACCTAATTATTGCTTTTAAAAATTGTATTAGAATTTCAAAAAGTGGAAATCTAAGAGCATATATATATATATATAGATCAATTTACTGGTCCTAAAAAGCCCACTGAACTGGTGGATCTTGTATGCAAGGACCAGTAAATATGGTCCCTAAAGGTGTTTTTTAGGACTAGATTTTTGCTACTAGTGATCAGAAATGCAGTCCCTAAAACAATCTTAGGGACCAGTTTTATACCGGTCTCAGAATCAATTTAAGGACCAGCTATTTCATCTCGTCCTTAATAACTTTTAGCGACGGAGGCTATAGGGACGGGGTAGCGACCAGATTTTCTAGTCGCAATTGAACTTTAGGGACTAGAATCTCATTTTTAGGGACCACTTTTCCCTTCGTTATTGAGCATTTTTCTTGTAGTGTTCCTTGATGCTTTCTAGTATTTCCTAATAGTTTATCAAGCACTTCAAACCACAGCCAGTAGATAAATAAATAAAAAATAACCCTGAGGGGTAGCTCGGCTGGTAAAGGTCTGAGGACAAAAAGTCCTTCAGGTCGCTAGTTTGAGCTCCAGTAGGGCCACTGGAGGCATTATAAACCGGCCGCGTCTCCAAGGCCCCGTGGAACTAACCGTGGTGCACCCGCCTTGAAACAGCGAGACCCGGTGGGTACAGCTAGTCGGGTTCGCAAAGCGATACCCGGAAACCACGGCAAAAAAAAAAAGATAAATAAAATGAAATATTATGTGTAATGATCATCACAAAGGGTGCAACAAAAGCTCTTAATGAAAGGAATCCAAGAAAGGATCGGACCACAATGAATCTATTTTACAAACCTGAATGACATGATTCTTGAAGCTAACACCTTCTTTCTCTTTTCTGCATATGTATTCACTTTAGAGACACTAATGAGGTATGAGACTTGTAGCACTGTGTGATACCATACCAGTTGAGAAAAAGAGTATGGTAATGCCAATTTAGCACTTGTTAAATCTGCAAAATTTACAACAAAATATGGTCAGCTACAACTTAACACGGAGGATAGACAAACTATTTTCGATAGATCATTGGATTGCTCATCAAGTAAAACATCAGGTATTAAAACGACTTTGTTTTGAGTAATCTTTTTAAGCAGTTTGTTGTAAAGACCTGAACCGTCGTTATTAGGAGAAACAAAAATTCGGGGAATTCTGGGCCACTGTCCTGCCACAGCGGGCCAGATGCCGCTAGGGCGGCGGCGCCAAGGCAGGGTAAGTGGGCGCCAAGGCGGGATAGGCGAGGTAGAACGTAAATTACAAGAAATCTTATTTTCTCCATCTTCCTAAAATACCTAAATAAGTCGTAAAACACCCTAAAAACCTCAGAAAAGCTGCTTTAAGCTTGGGAAGGGAGGAGAAAGAGATTTCTAGCATGAGGATGGGGAAATCTTGCGGATTCTTGGACAAATCCACCATCGCGAAGTCCGGAAAACCCGAATCGAAGTCAAAACTCCGTGCAACTGCTTGGCGCCTAGGTAGGCTAGGTTTTTATGAATTGAGTAGTTATAAATATGTGCTTACTACGTAATATATGGGAATTAATGGTAGGATTATGTGTAGACCTTCGTGCACCAAGTAAAATACATGACTAATCCCTAGAAATCAAAGTATGTGGGTTTATGCCTTGAAAAGAGAAATTGATGGATTGTTAGGGACTCTAGAATTGTTATCATGGATACAATTGGTTCAAGAATATGACTATGAAATCATGAATGGAACTAGATTTATGAATGCATACTAGATCATAAATTGGAGTGATTGAATTGAGGATTTATGATGAATTGTGACTAAACCCTAGAAAGAAGCCTTAGATGATAGACTAGGGCTAAGTATGGTCAAATTAATGTTTGTATATGAATGTTGCATTGTTGATCACACTTGTTGTAAATGATATGGGTGAACTATGATTGCCAAGAAACCATGACTTAAATGTATGATCTTGAAGATATACACTTGATTGTGATTGTGATGTGTTGAATGGATCGGTTGCCACGTTCCGGCATAACTATTGGATCGGTTGCCACGTTCCGGCATAACTATGGGATCGGTTGCCACGTTCCGACATAACTATGGGATCGGTTGCCACGTTCCGACATAACTATGGGATCGGTTGCCACGTTCCGGCATAACTAACTTGGATCGGTTGCCACGTTCTGGCATAACTAATTGTTTGGGTTTGATTTCTGTGAGAGGACCAATGATGTGATATAAAATGTGAAATTTTTCGTTGTTCGTAAATATTGATGATATCACATATGTTGATAAATATGCATGTGAGTTTAGTGTTGTATTGACTTGCTTATGTTTCACTTAGTAGTCACGTGTATGATGGTTTATATTCGATTGTTAGTTGTAATGAGCGAACCTGTTTGGTATAGTGGAAGGGAAAAATGTTCAAGAGGTGAGAAATAGATAGTAAGGGTGGTTCGTGTGTTGTACTGGCGAGGAGTAGAGGTAGCGTGTGTGATGAAATATGCTTAGGTGGATTTCACCTTGGGGGAAAGAGATTGGGTTGAGTGTTAAGGGAGCGTGATGTAATGTATTATGTGACTATGGTTGGGTAATGTGACGAGGAAGTAGGGGTGTGACGTGAATGGTTAGTTGAAATGTTGGTTGTTGTATTTGGGGGAATTTCTCTACATGTTAGTATGGTTAGGCTAAGATCAAGTACATATTAGGTAGGTTGATGAAGAAGGATGTTAATAGTCAGAATACTAGTGTATATTGGAGGTATGTTAAGAAAGGGGGTAAAGGTGGAGAAGCGAGTGTTTATTTCATGATCTTATTAGTTGATTTCTTATATTATGTGGTGGGCATCGGGTTGACCGATGATGCCTACCAATACGCGTGTTTTGTACTGATACTACTCTTGTTATATCTTTGACATAGTCTGGATGCAGGATTAGTGATGTTTCATTAGGTGAAGACGAAGACAATCTCCAGCAGCTTCTATCTAAAGCTGTCAATATGCCCTGGCCCACCCCATCCGGGCTAACCCTTACAAGCTTTGCAATTTGACGGGTCAGGCCGGGCTAGCCCATTTTTATGTGGGCCATTAAATGGTCGGCCCAGCCCACAAATGTGTGGGCTACGGGCTTTGCCGAGCCAACCCTCTTTTCTTAAAAGTATATTTCTTATAATTTTTAAAATTAAATTATAATTTAAAAATATTATCATAAATATCGACTAGTATTACTACTTGTTAATCAAATACACAAATAATATTATCTATATAATATTTGTTAAGTTTGATTTCAAGTAAAAACATAAATAGCTAAATAGAAATATTAACCTAATTGTTTACCAATGATCATAATAAAACACAAAAACTATGATAATATTTCATAGGCTATGGCCTATGTAGTGATTCCCTAGAAATTTTAGGAACTTTATTTTATGTAGTACATATTTTATAAACATAATTTGTATTTAAATTGTAATATTTCAAACTTTAAATAGATTTTGAGTGTAGACTCTTGTTATTTTTAATACTCTGTTTTATTTTGTTTTTTAATTAATATTTATTTGGCCCACGGGCCGGCTCTATCCATATTTCTCAAGCCCCACAAATCGACAGGTTTATTCAGGCTGGACTAAAAAGTCATTTTCTTAAATGGGCTCCAAAAATTGTAGCCAAGCCCTATCAAATCACGGGTTAGGCCAGGCTGGCCCAACGGGCCTAGCCCATATTGACGGCTCTACTTCTATCCTTCCTTCCGCATGGTGGGAGTTGTGTCCTTTATTTAATTGTCCAGTTGAACTCTTAGTAGCTCTTGTACCTGTTTAGACTAGATCCATGGGAGTTGATTAAAATTACTTACAAGTTAACCAAAAAAGTGTGTCTAAGAGTATTATATTTATTTATGTTTTCTTTAAATTTTCGCATGTTTTTACTATTGGGATATGAGGGTTCTCCTACTTAGGTGTTAGAGTGGGTGCCCACACGATCCGGTGGGTTGGGTCGTGACATTTGTAGATTAGTGTTTTGCAAGTATCAAATTTCAAATTTGATAAATTCTCCTTTAAGCATGTAATGTTGCACCCGTGTTGGCATGGATGTTGTAACTTTCTACAATGCTTGCTTCAGTGCCTCTTGAAATGTTTGCAGAATACCCTGGAATGTCATGTTTATCCCCTATTTATAGTTGTAAGGGGAGGGCAAAGTTGCTTATAATTGGTCTAGAGACATAATTTTGACACTTGACGGATTGTGACTAGTTCTTGAGTTTGACTGTGACTACCACATCATTTGGACATGTGAAATCATCTTGTTGGTTTTAAATGTCTAGTCACTGTTGTTAGCCTCTCGAATATACAACAAATGAATTTTGATAATTAACAATTAAACTGAATACTTCGCTTGTAGTACCAACTGTTCTAAATTACTGAAGTCAAGCAACTCTATTCCTGAAATCAAGCAACTCAATCAAACCTACAATCTTCAAGGCCATAATTGAAGAGCAAGATCAAATCAGGAAATCCTCACAATCAAGCTGATGGACAGAGCTTCACCAATCAAGGAATCCTCAAGACAAGTTGACGGACTAAGCCTCACAAATCAAGGAATCTAAAGGAAGGCAAATCTCGTCAAGAAGGAAGAATATCATGAATATATCTGATATGGACATGATCTCAATCTTCCCCAAATCAGACTCAATCAAGGAATCAATATAAATCCTTGATTGAATGAAATACTCTTGGGTTTAACTTAAAAGAAAAAAAGAGCAAAACTATATAAACCATCCATAGAATTAGAGGAAGTCAGTGCATTTCACTTGAATAATTGTATTGTCTTTCTTTCATCCTTCATAAAACATTTGTACTTTTTGTTTATCAAATTGTAAGGAAAAGAGAAAGAATAGATAGCCTAAGTTATACAGGTAGAGTTTGCGTCAAGAGATCAAAAGTTTGTAACGTATTAGGATTCAAAGTTGTTGTAACCACAAATCCTTCAAAAGCTCTTAAGGAAACCCTTGAAACCCAAGGAGACTGGACTAGACATCACACCGTTGATCCGAACCAGTATAAAACTCTATGTGTCATTTATGTGACACGTGGCATCATCTTGTTGATTTTGGATGCCTAGTCACCAGGACACATGGCATGAGTTTGGACAACAAGGTGTAATGGACCTTGGACTTGAATTTATTGAAAATAGACTAATTAATTTATAAAGTTCAACCTTCAGGTTGTGAGTTCGATTCACCAGGAGAGCCAAAAAGGTAGAAGCTCTTGGTGGGAAGGGTAAAAAAAAAAAGGCAAATAAATTAATCAACCCAAATGAACATGAATTAAATTCAAATACTAATGTGTATGAATTTAACCTAGTAAAATTCATACGTCTACAAGTACTAATTAGAAAAAGTCAACAATGTTAGTATATTTGTAATATTATATTAATGCTTTTTTTACCAAATTATTATGGGATAAGTTTTCATTAGATTTAAGTTACTCAAAAGTCAAGGTCAAAATCTTGACATTTTTCTTTATGGTGATATATCAATGAAAAGCATTAACCTCTTGCAACAAAAGTAGCTATATATACAATACAATCACATACTTGAAATTATCAAAAGAAGAAACAACATAAAAATGGATTGTCTAAGAAGTAGTTTAGTTGTTGTCACCATCTTCTTGTTTTTGTCTTTCCAAATAAAAGCAGACATAGATATTGATGCAATCATATCCTTACTTAAATTAGGAGAAGCCAATGCAACAGCCACTTTTGAATAGCTTTCTGAAGGGAACCCAAGAAATGCTTCTGCAGAGTCTAGAGCTATGTGTACAAAATGGTATAGTCAAGTTCCATACAAATTGCATGATTCTATAGATGATCTTAAGCAAAACAAAATCTCAACAGCTGCACATGATGTTGAAATAGCTGATGAATTCAACAAAAGTTGTCAAGATGAGCATATTGAAGATCCTACACTTTCATCAAGTATTGATTATATTAGAGATATTTGTCAAAAGGTTCTCAAAGAACTTTAAATCAACCTCTTGTTATTTGATATTTATTACTATGCTTGTATCTCTTTTAATATTGATGATACTCATCAAATCTATAATATTTTATTGAAGAACAACATTTATAGGCCAAATACATACACACTTGTCCTCATTTTTCATTTTGACATTCTATAATTTGGTTCATTTTAACCTTTTAACTCTATTTTTTATGTATCATTTAAACACAAAATACTAAATTTATAATTTCTTAATTATTTATTTTATGTGCTTCAATTGCATTCTTTTTCATTTTAAAAATTGACATGTGTCCATTAGTTTTCGTAAAAAAAAATAAATAAATAACGGATGAACATTGTTTTTTAAAAATAATAATAATTTTCTTTGAGAGTTTCTCTATATTCTTGCGTGAAAAATAACCGACGAGAGTGTGTCAGTTATTTTCTTAAATGACAATTAAATTAAATAACATCACATACTTTTTCCATATCTTGGCTAGCTGGATTTAACTCTAATATTAGCTTTCTACTTCATAATTCAACTCAATACGGGTAAAAATAACTCATCTTCAATACAAGTTTTTAAAAAAAGAGACTCTTGTTCATTGCTAATAACACTATTTAAAAAGGGTTAAAACTCGACAGACTTTGTTTGATTGTCAATGTTTTTTTAAGAAAGAAAATCAACGCACTTTCATCGGTTATTTTTCATGCAAGAATATAGAGAAACTTACAAACAAAATTTATTATTTTTTCAAAAATAAATCAATGATAGTCTGTCAATTTCATTTTTTTTAAAACAAAAACTCATGAATGGACGTTGATTTTTAAAATGCAAATTGTAGTTGAAGAACATATATAAAATAAAGAAGTCATAAAATTAGTATTTAGTGTTTAAGTGGTACATAAAAATGATGTTGAAAGACTAACATGGAACAACGCTAAGATAGAATGCCAAAATAGAAAAATGAAAACGAGTTGGAGAGCCTATCTATGTATTTGGCCAAATTTACATTATTTGTGAGGAAATACATCAA
>JAJOOR010007082.1:0-38122 GCA_036250505.1 Solanum acaule | reverse complement strand
TGAAAACCTTGCATGAATTGAAGATGACACATGCAGTAGTCGGTCAAACTTTAAAATTCAGCATTTATCTCCCAGAGATGATGAGATTTTGGTGGCTTCTTATTTGTAGTATTTTGTTAAATGCAGAACTTAAACCTGGGGAGTCTGTTTTAATTTGGCCAACCAGAAAGCGTGTGGCACTGGGCACTGCACGTGGACTTGAATACCTGCACGAACACTGTAATCCAAAAATTATTCACCGTGATGTTAAAGCAGCCAATGTTTTACTGGATGAAGATTTCGAGGCTGTAGTTGGTGATTTTGGCTTGGCAAAGTTAGTTGATGTTAGGAAAACCAACGTGACAACGCAAGTTCGGGGTACTATGGGCCATATAGCTCCTGAATACTTGTCCACTGGGAAATCATCAGAAAAAACTGATGTTTTTGGATATGGAATCATGCTTTTGGAGATTGTAACTGGTCAACGTGCTATAGACTTCTCACGCCTAGAAGAAGAAGATGATGTCTTGTTACTTGACCATGTGAGTGTACATAACTCAACGACTGATATTAACTTGTGATTCTATTGGTCTGCATATTACTTTTAACGTGTCCTCTAAAATTATTCAGTTTCTTCTAAGTTTATTTTATTTATCTTACTTATACTTTCACTCGTCTCTAAGCTGCATATTGGTGGATGGCTCATTGTCCATCACAAGACATTCTCATGAATTATATACGTAGTTCTTCTTTTTTATGTTGCTTTCTTGGTATATGTTGTAATTTTATATTCAACAGGAAGGAGGGACAAAAAAGAAGTTTCATTTTCCATATAGCACTCTTACGCAAATTCTTTTGCATGTCAAACATAGGTCTTAATACTCGGCCTCTTTTGTCGGATACCCTTTTTAGGAGTAAAGTAAATTAGTGAAAAAAGGTGAAATAACATTGAGAGGACGCAAAATGTCTTAATTAGGGTAGAAGGATAGTAGATAGTGCATTTTCTCGCTATCCGTCCATACTAGTAGTTGTAGTAGTGCTCCTTTAGTTTCTTGTCCTATGTTTTTTGTTACTATCTGTTGTTTCTTGTATTTCGATTGTCGTATTATTTTGATGTAGTTATTGTTCAGCATGCTTTGTTATGCTTTCACATCCATTACTTTTTCTGGAGTGCTTTTGTTTGTTTTTCCTTGAGCCGAGGGTCTATCGGAGACAATCTCTCTATTCTGAGGTAGGGGTAAGGTCCTCTATGTAGACTCTACCCTCCCAGATTCCCCTTTGTGGGAGTACATTGGGTATGTTGTTGGTTACTGAATGGCTGCATGTGTCATCTTGAAGGTCAAAAAACTGCAAAGGGAGAAAAGGCTGGATGCTATTGTCGACCGCAACCTACATAAGAACTATAACATGGATGAAGTAGAGATGATGATTCAAGTTGCGTTGCTGTGTACTCAAGGATCACCAGAGGACCGTCCAGCAATGTCAGAGGTAGTACGAATGCTTGAAGGAGAAGGACTTGCTGAGCGGTGGGAAGAATGGCAGCATGTCGAAGTTACACGTAGGCAAGAATATGAGAGACTACAACGACGATTTGATTGGGGCGAAGATTCAATCTATAATCAAGATGCAGTTGAATTGTCTGGTGGAAGATAACAAAATCTGTAACTCCAAACAAGTACATAATTTCCTGTATTAGTCTCCTTGATACATAGAACTTGTCGCTAAGTGGCAATCATTCCACGTTTTCATATTACTTGTGTCATATCTTGATTGTATTGTTTTTCGTATGCTTCTCTTATTTAATCGATTTTTTCCTGTATGATTGGCCTGTGCAGCGACATAATATATATTGACTTTCTTTTTGTTTCAATTGTAACATCAATCTTTGTTATAGTGATTTGAGTTTTGCTCTATCTGGATTCTGGAGGTCTCTAGTATTCTTTGTATTCTACGACACATTAACACTATGAATGCATCATACACATAGAATTGACCAGTAAATTATTTGTTTTTTCATCTTTGTTGGTATCTGCAGGGAAAAGGCTTCATTTGTGCTATGGTAAGTGACGATTTATATAATACGCAGTATTTATGTATTGCTTTCATACATTCATTGTTGAACGATTATGCTTTCCTGGAACAATTCACATCCTTTGGTAGTGTGATTACATCACAAGGAAAGCTAATCCTATTTGTGAAGGCTTATGTTACTCGGACTTATCAAAAATGCTAGCAGGTGTGTCGGATCCTCCAAAGTTAGTTCATTTCTGGAGGATCCGACACAGGTGCAACAACATTTTTGGAGAGTCCGAGCAACATAGTGTGAAGGTACTACATACTTTTAATGACATGTACATCTTTCATGTACAAGACTTGAATCTGACTTTACATTTGCAGATGCTGTGGCTTCAGCTTGAACGTTGATATTTGCCCGTCTCCTTGCTAGTCCTCCTAACCATTGCCCGTGATCATGATTCCCTCCCTCACTTTCATCAGCAAGAAGGTACTGTGGTATCCTTTCCGAGCTCCTCTGATTCGTATTAGTATCTTCAAAATGAACGGTGCACTTCATGTAATCTGCACCAGACATAGCAAGAGCATCAATTGACATAGCTTCAAACTCTCTTTTTTTCTTTCGTCAAGGTTCTAAAGTCTTCAAAATAAGGTAAGTTGTTTGACATTGATGAAGCATATTTATACTCATTCCGCCCTTAACATATCTCGTGCATTGTTGTTCTTTCCATTTTCGATATAAAATTCTGACATGTGAAAGAAGTTATAGCAGCCTAGACACTTTGTCATACACATAGAACATATGAATTCGTTGATACATCCGTGACTCGAGTTGCTTTTTTCACTTTTTCCACTGGGAATTTAATGGTTTTGTGGACACACTTTTTCTACGTCTTAGAGAAGATATTTGTTCTTATGATACAGTTATGTCCATTGAATGTATGAAGAGTTTATATTACCAGTTGATATAGGGAATATATATGTGGTGATGAAGAGATTATAGTAAAAGGGAGATGAACAATATACTTTTTGTAATTTTTTGATTGTGATTTGGTTTGGATAAGTTCCAAAAAGTGCAAAAGTTACTTCCCTTTGAAATGTTTCGGTTTATGTGGCGGTGTTCGATTGGAGATGAAGTTTATGAAATATTTTTTTTTTAAAAAAATATAGAAATGTATTATTTTTGGAACGGGCGAATTTATGCTGAGCGAGGCAAACTTTTAGTTTCAAAATTTACAAGTTATGTCGTAAAAGATAACTTAATTCCTACAAAACTTATGTCAAACGAGGCAAAAGATGTCGGGCGAACTAAGTCATAGAGATACACAGCTTATGTTGCATAACTAAACTTTTACATAACTTATATCGAGTGAGGTAATAGTTCTCTCAAATTATGCTATCGAGTGAGGTAATAGTTCTCTCAAATTATGCTGAGCGAATTACTTTGGTCCACAATTTTTATTAATATGAGCAGTAGAGACAAAAATTAAAGACAAACCAGAAATAGGAGCAATTTGTACAAAACGTGTTGTAGCGATAGTTTAACCTGCCCCGTTTGTATAATCTGTGGGTGTATTTGTATAATTCGTAGCTACATTTGTATAATTGAGCTATTTTTGTATAAATTCGTTACACAAACATATGAACTTTAAAAAGTTACATAAATTATATTATACAAAGTTATATTATACAAAAGTTTACAAATTATATTATACAAATTTCGAATTATACAAACGTGCGAATTATATAAATTTTGAAATCCCACCCTACGTAATTATCACTGAATGTTGGTTGCGAGTGATAATTAACTAAAAATATAACTATGATGACTAATTAACTAGTATATGTTTGTTTAACCATGTAATTTCCCCTTTGATTAACAATCAATACAAATGGGCCTTTTGATGAATATGTTTAGCCCAATGGGCCTTATAGACCAATATGAAGTAGGGGGAAGGACTAAAATTTGGAATTGGGCCTTTTTACAAATGTATAATAATTTTGATTTTTGAGAAGAGTGCATTGTAATTTGGCCCAAGTTTGTTGTCTATTTGCTAGTTGGTTTATGTTAAAATTTCCAACTTTTATACTCTAATAGCGTAAAAGAATCTTTACACTATCAGTTCACTCCTGTAAGAGTCATCGTTGATGTTGCGTTATCATCTTTTTATCCTTAAAAAGCCATGGTGTATACGCGGATTGGTATATATCATGTTGAATATCGTCTCCAATAATTAATTTTAACACGCTCAAGAAGATGGGAATTAATTTGACATAGATTTTTTGATATACACGGACAACATAAATATATTTCACATAAATTCTTCAGAAGTAAGGTAACATATTATATTATATATGACATGGCTTTAAAGACATTATAATAAGTTTTTAAACTTCACTTATGGTGTAAACATACTTTGCACATAACAACCTAATTTATATTTCATGTACGATTTTGTGCCAATTGGTTAGGTATATATATAAATAATTTTATTGCATACCATGACAGAGTCAAATGTTTTATTAAGGCGATTCAAAATATAAAAAAAATGAGTACATGATCATGAATGTCAAAAAATTCAACATCTATTGCATATACATTAAAAACGATTTCGATTCTATATACAATACTAATTTTTCAACGAAGATTGAAGATTCCGAGATGAGCACCTTTATGCCCCCCATACCTTCTTCTCTATTTGTGTGGAGGAGATTGAGTTTGAATACTATGGGTTCGAGTTTGGGATTCTAGAACTACTATACAACAACCACATCTACACCCCAGTCTCAAACAAGTTGAGATTGACGATATAAATCATAATAAAAAGAATAGTTATGATGACATTATACAATGATTATTCCTACTAGTCTCAAGAAAACTTGATAGATCCTTCTTTTTCAAGACTTCCCAAAAATTAATATGCTTTTTAATTAAAGGCTTCTTTTGCTTTCCTTTTTCGAGCCTCTTTTCTCCTCGATCCACAGAGACAAAATGTAGAACTGGTGCCAACAGTTCATCATTATTTTCACGTTTACGAAGAAACTCTTGATGAGAAGAAAAAGAATGTTCATATATTTTTTTTGTAGGAAAATTTTCTTGAAAAACATTTTTCTTCCTTGAGAAGAATTTTTCATATTCATCTTCTTGATCATCAACTAACAAATAAGGAGGCACTAGTTCTTCATATTTTTCAAATTCTTCAAAGCTAATTCCATCTTTAACATAATCACCTCCCATCATAGCCAATGCTTCAAGCGAAATCGACATTTTTTTTTGGTTATTTTTGCAAATAATCAAATAGAATACAAGAATCGAGGACTTTGTATACACAATCAACTGAATTCTGAATGAATTGACTTAGGTTCTTCGTGTATATATATGATGGAAAACTAACACGTTAAGTTTGGAGAGAGATATAACTTATAAGACTTTAATTTTGTAGAGTTGTTTATGCAATAACATAATTTAGTATAGGACATATATATAGGTACTTAGAATAATGTTTGAATTTTGACTGTTGAAAAAATAAACATTTTTGACATTTTCTTTTTGAAAATTTCAAACTAAAAAAAGGTAGTAATTCATGTGTGATGAGAAGAAAAACGTTTGAATTTTTAATAAGAAATAGTAAACTTCTCGTGATGATGATAAATCTTATAACAAAAGCCATCCTTGTTGAAACGGTACATACTTTTTTTTTAAAAAAATTTATTTTAAGAATCACATGTGTACAATGTATATAAATCAAATGAGATGTAATTAAATCCCGAGAAAACTCATAAAATTCAAATCTTGAGATGATCGAGCCTATGTAGTTACTTATGGTAGTGAAAGTTAATATTGACATGAGTCTTACAAAAAAGGAAGTATCTTAGAATTGTCCTCAAATTTTTATTGTTTTTGGAACCTCAACGGAAACCCTTAGTCGTTATTTCTGTATTGAATAACCATGTTAAAGGCAAACTTTTAATCGCTATCCATTGGATGTATATTGAATATCGATGTTCTTAAGCAATAGCTCACAAATCACACGTATATGAAATGTAAACTATATTAAACAAGCTTAATACGATGAACTCGGCAGAAAGATATTGTACTTTAAGATTGTATGACAAAGGAATCACGAGAATCATAGGTCATATATTGGGGTCTAGTAAAACGTTGAACCATAAGTACAATGAACATACTTATATATAAATAATATTATAATACATATAATACACATGTTTTGCATATTCAAAATATGGAAAGTTAAAAGTGTAGGTATAAAAGGACTAATATTGAATGAAAAATTGCATGTAAGAGAATGTTTCGGACAGAGGCGAAGTCAAAATTTAAATTTATGAATTTACGATTTTAGTCCGATTAAGTAACTGAGTTTTAAATTAATAAGTATTACAATTTTTTTTTTTAAAAGATCATATATTTTTTTTTCTTAATACTAAACTAACTGAAATATATAACCATAAAATAATAATACTCCATTATTTATTTTTTCCAAACAAGAACATGAGGTACACTGATATTATTATACAATGACTATCCCTACTAGTCTAAAAAAACTAGCTACATCTTTATTTTTCAAGAATTCCCTAAAAATATTATTTCTAATTAATAATTGTTTCTTTTTCTCCCCTTCATTTTTTTCACATCTATGAAACTCTTGATAACAAAAAGAATATTCACATAATTTTTTTGTGTAAATATTTTCTTTATGGATATTTTCATCTTCTTGATCATCAACTAACAAATGAGGAGGCACTTGTTCTTCATATTTTTCATATTCTTCTAAGCTAATTCCATCTTTAACATAATCAACTCCCATCATGGCTAATGCTTCAAGCGAAATCGACATTTTTTTGGTTACGAGGCTCGAGGACAAGTATATATTGTTGCGTTGAGAATGCTCCACCTCCTTTATATTATAAAAGCAGTCAATTGAGTTCTGAACGAATAACTTCTTAATATAACAATGGCCTAGGTTTTAGAGAGAGAGAAAGAGATGACACTTTTGTTGAGTTGTTTTATGCAATTTCATTTAGACATGACATATATATAGAGGTGATGAAGAATTAAATTGAAGTTAAAATTGATATACTATGTACCTAAAAATGTTGAATTTGACTCTTGAAATTAACTTTTTTGACATTTAATTAGAGGAAGTTTCAAGGCCAAAAAGGTGTAGTAAATATACTTGTTGAGAAATTAATAAAAAAAGTTTGAATTTGAATTAAGTATTCGAATTCTGAAAAGGAATATCAAGACAATAAGAGCCATGTAAAATGAAATGCAAGGAGTAATTATTGTCGTTGTACATTTTAAGTATAATATAACAATATATTTAGTGTAATCTCACCAGTAAAGTTTGAAAAAAATAATGTACAGATCGAGACTATTGTCCTATTTTTTAAGTACAAGAGGTACTTTTACGTTGCCTGAATTTATTTTCCGTATGTTTTTTTTTTTTCCTTTTATTGATATTCATGAATCATGAGTTCAATGAATATTTTATAGTCAAGTATTTAGAAACTCACGAGGGTTAAAACAAAATATGATTGTAGTAATTGTAAAGAGCATTCATATTATAATGCATACGCAATGGATATTAATTCATTACATACGCAATGACTCCAAAATTGCAACAATATATATTTCATCCATTCACTTTTACTTTTCTTCTATTTCAAAAATAGTTCATTATACGTGACACTACAATGCCAAAAATGCCCTTTTCCAAGGCTTGGGTCGATCGAGTGTCAAATCTCGGATCAGGATTAGGTTCGCGATCTTCAGTTGAGTCCTGAGTCGATTGGCCAGCTAGGTGGGTCGCGTTATGAGGTGGTAGGTTAAGGAGCTACGGGTCGGGGGTGTTTTGGGTGGATTAGGTGATTGGGGTGGCGAAGTTGAACGGAAATTTAGAAAAATATTTTCCCTATTTTAATTTGGAAAATTCCTCGATCGATCACAAAGATATAGGGATAATAACGTCTGCGTAGATATATAGTACTTTTTTTTAAATCTTACTTGTGAAATTACACTTAGTCCATTATTATAGATGTTTATTATTGTTGTTGTAGTAATTTCAAGTTCAGTAAATCAAATGAATTGTGGAGGATTTTCAAAAAAAAAAAAAAAACGTTTAAATATCGAATGAATGATATTACATCATCGTAACTTATGATAATATTTGAATAAGTCCTACCAAAAAAGAAGAGTTGTACGATAAGGAATCACGAGAATCATAGGTTATAATATATGTACGATGAACATAGACATTAGACATGTACACATGTTCTGCAGATTCAAATATGGAAGTTTTGGTAAATCTTAAAGAAGTTTCTCAGCATATATATATATATATATAAAAGATACTATTTTCATTTTTTAGTACGAACGGTAATCATCAATTCTCATTAATGTCTTTTGAGTCGAGTCTGTAGCATAAATCTTATCTAGTGTGGTTTACATTTTTTATATGGGAGATTTATCCATTACGTATAAAGTGTTCACTCGAAGAGCAGAGATTATGACAAAGAGGGTAAGGATTGCAGGTTATTCTAAGGTTCAATTTTTTTTTTTTAAAAAAAATCACTAATATTATATTTAGTGTAACTTCACAAGTTAGTGCATATAAAATAATTTTAAATTTAAGTAACACTCATAATTAAATGTGAAATAAAATAATTTTATATCTCGAAATTATTATTCTTATCTTACCAATCCAGCGACATATAGTATTGTAAGGTTCAGCCAAGAACCTTGTTTGAATCAAAATGCTAAATTTAGTGGCAGTTGTATTGCATTTAGAGGTGGTTTGCAGCTGGGGCGACTTAATGCCTTTAAAAATGAGGCATATGCTTTAGGCGTTAAATTTGAAGGGCCTAAGTTTTTAATAATAATAAAATTATTATAACCTCTTTTAATTAAAAAAAATTATACTATATTTTGTAATTTATTTGTCATCTTTAAGTTTGTTTCGAAATATTAAAGAATATTTCTTTTTTGGATCAATTTTTAAAATTAACTTCCACCTGATATGTTTAAGTTCACAAGATTAAAAAATATTTTGGTATATATATATATATCTTTAGTTTAAAACCATTGAAAAAATAAAGCTCTTGTTATTAAAAAGAAAAAAAAGTAAAGTTTGCATCTTTAGATGTCTGAAGAGATAGCACTTTATCTTCAGAAGATAGCACTTGAGAAATCGAAATGGGGACTACTTGAGCTTCAGAAGATAGCACTTCAAAAATCAAAATCGGGGCTTCTTGTCTATTCTTGGATGGAGATAGCACTAAAAATATTATTTCTAATTAATAATAGCTTCTTTTCCTCCCCTTTCATCTTTTTCACATCTATGAAACTCTTGATAACAAAAAGAATATTCACATAATTTTTTTGGGTAAATATTTTCTTTATGGATATTTTCATCTTCTTCATCATCAACTAACAAATAAGGAGGCACTTGTTCTTCATATTTTTCATATTCTTCTAAGCTAATTCCATCTTTAACATAATCAACTCCCATCATGGCTAATGCTTCAAGCGAAATTGACATTTTTCTTATTACGAGGCTCGAGGACAAGTATTATATTGTTGTGTTGAGGACGTTACCTCCTTTATATTATAAAAGCAGTCAACTAAGTTCTGAACGAATAACTTCTTGATATAACAATGACTTGATCTATATGTTTTAGAGAGAGAGATGAGACTTTTGTTGAAGTTGTTTTATGCAATTTCATTTAGACATGACATATATAGAGAGAGGTGATGAAGAATTAAATTGACATAAACTACGTACTTAAAAATGTTGAATTGACTCTTGAAATCAACTTTTTTGACATTTAATTAGAGGAAGTTTCAAGGCCAAAAAGGTATAGTAAATACTTGTGAAAGAAATTAAAAAAGTTTGATTTTGAATTAAGTATTCAAATTCCGAAGAGGAATATGATCAAGACAATAAGAGCCATGTAAAATGAAACGCAAGAAGTAATTATTGAATCTCGATGTACTGTAACAATATATTTAGTGTAATCTCACAAGTTAAGTCTAAAAAATATAATATTTGTAAAGAACATTCATATTCTAATGCATACTCAATGGGTATTAATTCATTACATACGCAATGACTCCAAAATTGCAACAATATATATTTCATCCGTTCACTTTTACTTGTCCATAATTTCAAAAATAGTTCATTTTTACGTGACACTACAATTCCAAAAATGCCCTTTTCCAAGGCTTGGGTTGATCGAGTGTCAAATCTCGAGTTAGGATTAGGTTGGGGTCGAGTCTCAAATCTCAAATTCCGCGATCTCCAGCCGAGTCCCGAGTCAATTGGGGCAAGGTTGGTCGAGTTATGAGATGGTAGATTAAGGAGCTACGGGTCGGGGGTGTTTGGGTGGACTAGGTGGTTGGGGTGGCGAAGTTGAACGAAATTTTAGAAAAATATTTTCCCTATTTTAATTTGGAAAGATCCGATCGCTCACAAAGATATAGGGATAATAAGGTCTGCGTAGATATATACTACTCTTTCTAAATCTTACTTGTAAAATTACACAAAGTCCATTATTATAGATGTTTATTATTGTTGTTGTAGTAATTTCAAAGTTCAATAAATCAAATGAAATGTGGAGGATTTTCAAAAGAACGTTTAAATAAAGAATGAATGATATTACGTCATCGTAAATTATGATAATATTTGAATAAGTCCTACCAAAAAAGACGAGTTGTACTTGAGATTGTACGATAAGGAATCACGTGAATCATATGTTATAATATATGTACGATGAACACAGACATGTACACATGTTCTGCAGATTCAAATAGAGAAGTTTTAGTAAATCTTAAGAAGTTTCTCAGCATATATATATTATTTTCATTTTTTAGTACAAACGGTAATC
Organism: Solanum acaule; assembly: GCA_036250505.1. Taxonomy (NCBI): domain Eukaryota; kingdom Viridiplantae; phylum Streptophyta; class Magnoliopsida; order Solanales; family Solanaceae; genus Solanum; species Solanum acaule. Next base: position 27,226 of record JAJOOR010007082.1, on the reverse strand, counting down.
ATCGATTCTCCTCAATGTTTTTTGAGTCGAGTCTGTCACATAGATCTTGTCTAGTGTGATTTACATTTTATGTATGAGAGGTTTATTCATTGCGCATAAAGTGTTCACTCGAAGGATAAAGACTATGACATAGAGGGTAAAAATTGGAGGTTATTCTAAGGTTCAAAAAATATATATAAAAAAATCAACAATAATATATTTAGTGTAACTTCACAAGTTAGTACATATAAAATAATTTTAAAATTAATTAACACTCATAATCAAATGTGAAATAAAATAATTTTATATCTCAAAATTATTATTCTTATCTTATCAATCCAACGATACTATAATAAGGTTGTTCCCCTTCAGCCAAGAACCTTGTTTGAATCAAAATGCTAAATTTAGTGGCGGTTGTATTGCATTTAGAGGTGGTTTGCAGTCGGGGCGGCTTAATGCCTTTAAAAATGAGGCATATGCTTTAGGCATTAAATTCGAAGGGCCTAAGTTTTTAATAATAATAAAATTATTATAACCTTTTTTAATAAAAAAAAATTATACTATATTTTGTAATTTATTTGTCATTTTTTAGTTTGTTTCGAAACATTAAATAATATTTCTTTTTTTAGATCAATTTTTAAAATTAACTTCCACATGATATGTTTTAAACCACAGGATTAAAAAATATTTTGGTATATATATATCTTTAATTTAAGACCATAGAAAAAATAAAGCCCTTGTTATTACCTGTTATTTTACATGTGTATATTTACCATTATAGATGCATTTTTCAGTTCCTTTTAACTCATTTGTGCTAGTTTTGAGATCTTAACAGATTTAGCCAATGCAGTTTACGTTAGTTGCCTAACAATGGAAGTTTTGTTCTGAGGAAAAAAAAACAAACTATTATGACAATAGTTAGAAGAGTAGAAGACATAGCGATTATAGCAAGATATCAAGAGATTCATTAACACAAAGAATATCAAGATTAGAATGTAGCACAGGAACACAACGCTATATAGAGGAAAATATTGCATCACAGGAAATAGAACAGTGTCTCTAAACTATTGTGAAACATGAAAACACTGAACATTAGCACTTTAGGAGAAATGTTGGCTACTTCTCCATTCTTGGTTGGAGATTCAGATGTAGAAACAAAACATAACACTTCAGGGGAAAGAAAAGAATTTTATATTATTTTTAAAAAAATAAAAATTCTATCCCATCCTATTTAATCTTTCGCTTCTAATTTTTATTTTTTTACATTTTTCTCATTTTGTGTTAGATATGTACGTACATATATTTTTAGAAAAAAAAATCTACTAGTGTACGAATATAACATAAATAAATAAAAATTAAAAAAAGTCTTGCAGCGGCAAGTAAATTTTTTTTTTGATATGTATATATCCAACACTAAATGAGAAAAAAATTGGAAGCGGAGGGTTAGGTGGGGTGGGTAGAATTATTTTTTTTAAAAAATAAAATAATATCTAAATTAGTATTTGAGGGGGGAGGAGATGAAGTAAAAAAAAATTAAATAATTTTATAAAAGAAATTTAAACAAAAAAAAACTAAAAAAAATGGTCAGGAGGTGGAGGGCGGTGAGAGGAAGTAATGGAGTGGGATAAGAAAAATATTTTACATTTTATTTTATAAAATAAATATTATTATATTTTTTTGGATAATAATTTTTTAATTTTTAATTTTAACTAATACTAATAATTTATTTAATTTTTGTCAAGGTTGAATGTTTTGTCCATGTAGAGTGTGATGTGACAATTTTTAAAATAAAAGAGAGAGTATATTACACACAGAATGATGAGAGTGATATACAAAAGAGATGTGTGTTTCTCAAACTAAAAAGTGATAGTTTAGGTATGAAACTCACACTCTCAATAGTTTAGGTATGAGAAGTAGATTAAAGACGCTCATGGGCGTAAATTAAAGACGTAGATTCATAAGGCGTCGGTCCTAAAATTTGAGGTGTAAGTCCCGAGCATAAAAACATAAGTCTTGGGCGTGAAAACGTACGCCCAAGCGTTTTTAATTTATTTTTTTGAACATTTTTTTGCTTTAAATCATATTTTTATTATTGGTGTAATGATATTTCTCAAATACTAGTAATTATAATACTTTTTTTCTTCATTATTGATTATTATTAATTATCTCAAATAAAAAATCATAAATCATTTAAAAATTTACTTTTGCTTATTTTACTAGTAATAAAACTATAAAATTGAATATACATGAGACTACACCCCGTAGATCCATGTGACTTACGCCCCGTATCTCGAGGCTTACGCCTTGCCTGATACTGCATAAAACGCATCGCCTTTTAAAACATTGTTAACTACTATATTATTTCTTAATATTTAAATGGCTTATAATTAATAGAAGCGATATAAATAAAATTATTTTTTTTGTGTGTAAATATTGGTAATTGAAAACCGTGCAATATCTTCCAAGGTTGAATCTTGAAAAATACCCCTTTTTTCATTTTTTTTTTTGCATTTTTGCACCAAATTAATTGAATACAAAACTTCTTGGGCAATTCATTATCAACCTATATTACTCTGATTTAGCTAATTAAGTCACTGTTCCAATTTCATTAATTATATTATTGCATTGAGGACACTCCACTTCCTTTATATTATAAAAACAGTTAACTGAGTTCTGAACTAATAACTTCTTGATATAAAAATGGCTTGATCTATAGGTTTAGAGAGAGATGAGACTTTAGTTGCGTTGTTTTATTCAATTTCATTTAGACATGACATATATATACTTATATAGAGGTGATAAAAAGAATTAAGTTGAAGTTTAAATTGATATATACTACGTACTTAAGAATATTGAATTGAGTCTTGAAATTAACTTTTTTGACATTTAAGAGGAAGTTTCAAGGCCAAAAAGGTATAGTAAATATACTTGTAAAAAAAGTTTGAATTTAATTTGAATTAAGTATTCGAATTCCGAAGAAGAATATCAAGTCAATAAGAGCCACGTAAAAATGAAACGTAAGGAGTAATTATTGAATTTCGATGTACATTTTAAGTATAATGTAATAATATATTTAGTGTAATCTCACAAGTTAAATCTGAAAAAAATAATATACATGGATCGAAACTATTTTTCGATATATTTTTAAGTACAAGAGGTACTTTTACGTTGACTGAATATATTTTCCGTATGCTATTTTAATTCTTTTATTGATATTCATGAATCATGAGTTCAATGAATATTTTATAGTCAAGTATTTTGAAACTCACGAGGGTTAAAACAAAATATGATTGTAGTAATTGTAAAGAGCATTCATATTCTAATGCATACGCAATGGATTTTAATTGATTACATACTTAATGACTCCAAAATTGCAATAAAATATATTCTATTCGTTCACTTTTACCTGTCCATTATTTCAAAAATAGTTTAATTTTACTTGACACTACAATACCAAAGATGCCCTTTTCCAATTAGGCTTGGGCCGGGTATATCAAATCTCGGGTTAGGATCAGACTGGATCGAGTCTCGGGGCTCCCAATTTGGGGTGGGCCGGGTCTCGGATTGAGCAATCTTAAGCCGAGTCCCGAGTCAATCGGAGTGGGGTGGATCGCGTTATGAGGTAGTAGGGTTGAGAAGCTACGGGCCGGGGGTGTTTCGGTGAATTAGGTGATTGGGGTGACGAAGTTGAACGTGAATTCTAAAAAGATATTTTCCCTCATTTTGGAAAAATTCTGTGTAGATCCTACTCTTTCTAAATCTCATTTGTGGAATGACATTAGATATATTATTATAGTTTGTTGCAATAATTTCGAATTCAGTAAATCATATGAATCATGGAAGAATTTCAAAAGAACTCATAAAAGTTTAAATCATGAATGAACGAACTAATATCGTCGTAACGTTATGATGATATTTATATATGTAACCCCTACCAAAAAAAGGAAATATTTTAGAGTTGTACTTGAAATTGACAAAGAATATTCACGAGAATCATAGGTTATAATATATGTACGATGAACATAGACATATACACATGCATGTTCTGCAAATTCAACTATGGAAGTTTTGGTAAATCTTAAGAATATTCAACTGAGTAATGAGTAATGACTATTGAAAGTTAAAAATGTGTAATTGGATTACTATTGAATTGAAAATTGCACGTGTGAGAATGTCTCAAATAAGAACCAAGGCTTTGATCTGATCGGTGGATTAAGATAGATAAATTTATTTCATCAGATTAAGTTATTCCATCTTTTATATCTATGAAATAACTATTTTTGTTCTTTAGTACAAATGATATCGATCTCTTTCAATGCCTTCTAAGTTAAATTTGTCGCATAAAATTTGCTTAATACGATTTATATTTTCTGTGTGGTTTGTAGGCTATTACATAGTGAACATGCAAAGTGCTCACTTGATCGAAGGACATAAGTTGTAACAGTTGTGGGTTATCCGGAGGTTAAAAAAATAAAATTAACAATAATATATTTAGTATAACTTCACAAGTTAATATATAAAATAATTTAGAATTAATTAATTAATAATCATAATCAAATATGGAAAAAATAATTTTATATTTGATCTCGAAATTATTATTCTTATCTCACCAATTCATCGACTTATAGTATAGTAAGGTTAATCCCATTCATCTTATAAGAACCTTGTTTGAATAAAAAATGCTAAATTTAGTGGCAGTTGTATTGCATTTAGAGGTGGTTTGCAGTTAATATTACAATTTACACGTAACAAATTATTCGATATGATTCACTATTCGTTTGGTCATTTTATTAAATTAATATGGTACAATATAATTATGCATTTATATAATGCCTACAATTTTATTAACAACCAAACAAACGATATGATAATTATATGGCTCAATTCACTATTATTGGATATTTGTGGACAATTACATTAACGCGATCTACTTTATACACATTCAAAAAATAGTAATTACAAATTTTCTCATACAAATTATAAGGCTCGATTTGGTTGGTTCAACTTAAACCAACCCTTGAATATTTACAACGATATTATACAATGAATATTCCTACTAGTCTAAAAAAAAAATTCTATATCCTTCTTTTTCAAGAATTCACAAAAGAATAAAATTGTTTTCAATTAAAAGTCTCTTTTGCCCCTCTTCATCATTCTCACATCTATGAATCTCTTGATAACAAAAAAAATATTCATAATAAAATTTTGGGGTATATTTGTCTTTTTTGAGAAGAAAATTTCATCATCTTCATCTATTAACAAATGAGGAGGCACTTGGTCTTCATATTTTTCAAATTCTTCTATGCTAATTCCATCTTTAATATAATCACCTCCACTCATTGCCAATGCTTCTAGTGAAATAGTCATTCTTTTTTTGGCTAATTTTGAAAAAAAATAATTGAATATAAAACTTCTTGGAGGATTAAAAAAGAGGAGGATGTGTTATATAAAAAATAGTTGAAGTCGACTAAATTTTGAACGAATTAGCTCTTTGAGAGAAACTAATCACTATAATGAAAAAATGTCACGTTAGGTTTGGAGAGGGTGAAAGACTCTTGTTGAGTTGTTTTATGCAATTTCATTTAGACATGACATATATATATATAGACATATTATTGGTGATGGATGACTGGATACAGAGTTTGAGAATGATAAAAGATAATTTGAAATTTAATTTAATTGTGATATAAAACAAGTTATATTTATTCGTGTGATTTTAAATCATCTTGTTACGAAAAAAACTAGGAAGTTTAGGTTTAAATTATACTAAATATAGAACGACGTACTTCCTTATTTGGAACTGACAATTTAAAAAAAAAGTATCACATAAACTAAGGTAGAGCGAATAATTGAAAAGTATACTTACAATGTTGAATTGACTCTTGAAATTATCCTTTGGACTTTCTTTTTTTTTGAATATTTCAATGCCAAAAAAAGTAGTAATATAATTCATGTGATAAGAAATATCCTAGTCGCAAATTGATCATCAATCTCATAGCAAATATCCAAGTTGCAGTGACATATTATTTCATACATTATTATTATTATTATTATTATTATTATTACTGCATGTTAAGAAACTTCTTAGCATATTAGGAAGTTTCTCAAGCATATTCAACTATATACATGCATGTGTAATGACTAGTGAAAATTGGCGCAGAGAATAAAGTTGCTTCTTTCTTAATTAGAGATTTGATTAGAATCGAGCTTTGAATATGGATTTTTGTTTGATAAACAACTCTTTCCTCTAAATAGATCGAGTCTTATGCAGCGCGAATTCAGAATAGTCGAACTCAATCTATAAATATATATATTTGATTAGTGAATGTAATTATTTTTTATCGTCCGACTAAATATGTACATGGTTAAGCAAATTAGTGACGGTTGTATCACATTTAGCGGCGGTTTACAGTTAAAATATTTTAATCATTTACAAAAAAAATAGATTTGTTGATCATCAGAGGAAGCCAAATAGAGAGGAGTGAGCAGTTCCTTTGGATAAGTTATGATGAAATTAATTATATTGAGATTATTTACTTAGTTTTTGTATTATTTTTAGTAAATATTTGATTTATTGTATTAAAAATAATATACATTGCGTAATCTTTAAAAATAAGTTGTTTGATTACTAAAATATCGTCTACAAGTGTACAACAACAATAACATACAATGAAATCTCACTAGTTGGGGGTCTGAGGAGTATAGTGTACACAAACCTTACCACTATCTTGTGGAGATAGAGAGATTGTATCCGAAAGACCCTCGACTCAAGTGCATCAAACCCAAGTAAAAGAAGGGGAAAACAATGAAAAAAAGTATACTAAATTATATAACTTATACAATAAGAAAAATAGTATAAAGTCTACGAGAAAGAACAATAACAATAGCAAAATAGTGTGATACTAGAAATACAGTAAGCAACATATATATGACCAGAACTATAATGGTACGACTAGAACTACGACAGACACTAACAAGCCTAAACCTTTTCAAGGCAAGACAACACTCTATCCCTGCTAATCGTCTACCATACTACGGAACCTCCACTCCTTCCTATCAAGAGTCATGTCCTTGATAATGTGATAAAAAAAATTAAAACTAAGAAAAGAGGATTTTTGAAATTAAACTGTGACTAAAATAAACGTTATATATTTGTATAGTTATCATCTCATTAGGAAAATAGAGAATTTTTTGAGGGCTAACTTAAAAAAAAGTGCCGCATGAACTGAGATAGAACGAGTAATTGAAATACTATACTAAATTGAAATACTATACTAAGAATGTTGAATTGACTCTTAGAAATTATCTTTTTGACATTTTTTTTTTGAATGTTCAAAGCCAAAAAGGTACTAGTAATTCATGTGATGAAAATATATTAGTTGTTTAAAAAAATAAATATATATATATATATATATTAGTTGCAATTGATGATGATCAATCTAATAGCATATATACAAGTTGGCAAAGTGGCATATAAAATATCTTTTAAATTTAATTTTTTTTCCCCAATATTGTTTCATACATTTCACTAATTAATTAATCGTCAAATTTTAAATAGGACTAAATATTACATTAAAAATACTTTAAAGTATTAGTTAAAGTTCAATTAATTGATTATCGAAATACTTGTCTTATACGTTTTATGTTGACTGAATTTATTTTCTTCTATCGATACTTATTCCAACGAATATTTAGTCAAAGGCAGTTATTTATGAATTTTTTTTTTTTAAAACTCACGAGGTAAAATCAAATTAATACTAAAAAAAATATTCACGTTATACTGCATACGTAATTAATTTTAACGTCATTATATTACATACTCAATGGCTCAAAAACTGCAAACAAAAGAATATATAACAACAACGACAATATATCTAATTTAATCTCATAAGTGGATCAGAGTTCGAAAATGATAGAACGTATACAAATTATGTCCATACCTTTGTGGGGTAGGGAGCAGGGATAGGGTCGGTTAGGCGAAAAAACTACACTATCATATATATATATATATATATATATATATATATAAAGAGAACTCTCAATCCTATGACGTAGCGCCACCAGAAGCAAGAATTCTCTTTTTATTTACTTATTTCCAAAAAAACCTTCTCCTCTGCAATAGGAATGCTGCTTCAGCCTTCAACAATTGTTTCTCCTGTTCATTGTTTTACCACTCTTCATAAACGTTGTCGCCTGTTAACAACAGTCGACCCACCTATGTGGCACCCTCACAGATTATGATTCTTATTTAACCCTTCTTAAAAAGTCACAATCCTTTAGAAAAGTCAGAACTCTTCATAAAAATTTCGCAAAAGTCACAACTTTTTATTAAAGTCACAATTTTTCATAAAAATCACAATTTTTTCACAAAAGTCACAACTCTTCATTTTATATTCACACATTTAAAAATCCAACGCTTAATTCCAAGGCACCATTAGAAGAAAGAATAAACAAATAAAATTGATTTTAATTGCAATGCGACATTACTACTCTTGCACCTCTCAGTCCACAACTCAAAAAGTTGATGGAATGGTTGAATTCATTACATTTGGTTCTTTAGTGAGCAAAACTTCTATTTCTATCACAATTATTTGAAGTCTGGAGCCAAAAGGGCAAAAAAAATTGTCAAAAATTTTAAAATGGCACATCAAATTTTTTTAAAACCAAAAGGGTAAAATCGCCCCTGACGAAGCGATTTCCCTCTGACACAATGACTAAAAATTGCTGCTCTAGCAACGATTTTGTCCAAAAAAAAGTTTTTAATTAAAAATCGTTGTTGTGGCAGCAATTTTAAGTCGAATTTTTTTTTCTTTACACATCGCTGCAAGAGAAGCGCTTTTCATGCCTAGTGCTATTATTTTCATGCCTATTCATGCCTATTGTTAATTATTAATAATATAAAAATGTCTATTCATGCCTATTGTTAATTATTAATAATATAAAATATCTATTCATGCCTATTGTTAATTATTAATAATATTAAAATGCTTATTCATGTCTATTGTTAATCAAAATTGCTGTTATATCAGCAATTTTAAAGAAAAAAAATTATTTTTTTTAGAAAATCGCTGCTAAGGCAGCTATTTTTATTAACAAGTTGCGTACGTCATGAGCCGCTAACAATAAACCGTAGTACTATGCCAGCCCACAGTTTTTATAGATTTTTTCAGTTAAAAGCTCTCAAATATACTTCTTTTTTTTTGTGTGTGTGTGTGTGGGGTTAGGGGTATGACACGACTATTTAACATAGGCCACTTATTTCCACTGACATTGTTTAGGTCATCTGAATGTGACCTACAAATTTTCATGAATAAGCATTTTTATATTATTAAATAATAGGCATGAATACGCATTTTTATATTATTAATAGTAATAGACATGAAAATAATAGCACTACGCATGAAAAACACTGTCCCTACAGCAATGTGTAAAGTAAAAAAATATTCGACTTAAATCACTGCTAGGGCAGCGATTTTGCTCTTTTGATTTTAAAAAAATTTGATGTGCCCTTTTGAAATTTTTGACAATTTTTTTTGCCCTTTTGGCTCCAGACTCCTATTATTTGTAAAAAAAATTCTCTATAAGGGGGTCGAACTCAAATACATTAATTAGGTTTCTTATGAAGTGTGTTTCATTCCTCAAATACTTTCCCTATTTCATGAAGCTTAATCTTTACTGTAAGTCATAGTGATTCATGTAACTATTGCAATTTCTTTTTGCAATTTTGATGACTTTTTATGAACTCTGTTAAGAATTACGGCAAGGATAATTGAAAATTGATCTTTCTCTTTTGTCCAATTCTACAAGGTTTCTTCATATAAACAAAAAAAAATGATTTCAATTGCAATGCGTCATTACAATTTCTTTTTACTATTTTGATGACTTTTTTTGAACATTGTTAAAAATTTAGTAAGGATGAATGAAAATTGATCTTCTCTTTTTTGTCCCTTTCTCACCGATCCAACGACTTATAGTGTAGTAAGGTTCTTCCCCTTCAGCCAAGAATCTTGTTGAATATGCTAAATTTAGTGGCAGTTGTATTGCATTTAGAGGTGGTTTGCAGTTAATATTACACGTAACAAATTATTCGATATGGTTCACTATTCTTTTGGTTATTTTATTAAATTAATAATATATATATATATATATATGGTACAATAATTTTTTGTTTTCAATTATGTTTCTCTTTTGCCCCTCTTTGTCATTCTGACATATATATATATATATAGTCACTCATTTTTGGCTAATTTTGCAACAAATCAATTGAATATGAGACTTCTTAGAGGACAAAAATAAAAGGATGTGAAATATAAAGAACAGTAGAAGCCAACTGAGTTCGGAACGAATTGCTCTTTAAGAAAAACTAATCACTATGATAGAAAACTATCGCATTATATGAACTCTGAACGAATTGCTCTTTAAGAGAAACTAATCACTATGATAGAAAACTATCGCGTTATATGAACTCGTAAACCAACAACCTCTGTTCTCCATGAGTGCAGTATCACAAGATTGTTATGATGCATTAAAATCAACATAAGTACCTCCACAACATATTCTTGGTTCCCTTGAAGGCCTTCGAGATTAAGTTGTTTGATCGCGACTATCTGCTCGTAAGATCAAAACACAATTAATCATCAACACACTAAAAATTAAAAGACAAGCTCTGTTCCAACATTCCCCTGTCTTCAATCATTTAGGCTAGTCGCGGAGCTACATAGACCAAAGGGTAGTCAATTGAACGTTTTTTAGAGTATTTCTACTGATCAAACATAGTTGTTTAGAGAACTTGCACAATTAGAAGTATATCCTGCTGGTGCCTCTGTTTGTCCTGAGTCTGCATCAGTTGAAAGGATGTCTAAAGTTACCTGTAACTGTTGCATCAGAATCAGGTCCATGGAGGATGTACATCTAGTGAAGCTTCAAAACTAACTTGCGAGGATGCTACATTTCCCAGCATAACTTGTATTCAAACCAAACGATAAGAGTGTTCACAAAAAGAAAACTTAACGGATAATACATAAAACGGAATAGAATTTATGCAAGGTGGCTTTGTTAGAGGAAAGAGAACAAGTCTACCAATAATCTCCACATGAACAAACCCCATTGGCGAAATGATGAAATCGATTGATGTCTCTGACTAGAATCTCTCTGTTTGTATATTTTGAAATGAGCTTGGTGAATGAGTGGCAGTCCTCACATAACCTCAAGTTCTTACTAATCCTTATAGGATCTCCTTTGCTGCTATTAATCAAGCCAAAAGCAACTGCTAATTTCTCACTGTGACCCAACAAAATACGTTCTTTCTCCTCTTCTTCAAGATCATACAGCACAATTCTGGTATCTGGGACATACATCCCATTCTGTTTCATCTCCATTGATAGTTTTAGCAACAACGCATGAATTTGCTCAATTTGGATGTTAATTTCATCAACTGACTGGAGAGAGTAGATTTTCCTCTTTACTTCAATCATGCTGCAACCAGACACTTTCCGCAATCCCTTGGCCTCCAAAAGCTTCCTTACTTGTTTAACCTCATCCCACATCTTAGCTTCTGCATAAATATCAGCCAAAAGTACATAGTTCCCAGCATTTGTGGGTTCAAGCTCGAATAACCTTCTACTTGCCCTCTCTGCAAGTTCAACATTACAATGAATCCTACATGATCCAAGAAGAGAACCCCAAACTTTGGGTCCTGGTTCAATCCGCATATCTTGAATGATTATAGATGCTTCTTCCAACTGATTGGCTCTTCCAAGAAGATCAACCATACAAGCGTAGTGTTCCACACTAGGGTAGATTTTATGTTCTTTCCACATTGAATCAAATAATTGTTTCCCCTCCTCAACAAGCCCTGCATGACTACAAGCTCCCAATACACTAACAAATGATATTGGACTTGGTGACACTCCATGTCGAATCATTTCTCTAAAAGTTTCAATTGCTTTGGCCCCAAATCCATGTATTCCATAGCTTGAAATCATGGAATTCCATGCAACAACATCCCGCTTTCCCATCTGATCAAACACTCTTCGTCCCAATTCTAAAGCACCACATCTTGCATACATTGTCACAAGGGCACTGAGAACAGGCAAAATAGAGTCAAGCCCTTTTCTTAGTATATATCCATGTAATAGCTTCCCTTGCTCTAGTGCACCCAGTGCTGCACAAGCTTGAACAACACTAACCATTGTCACTGAGTTTGGTAACAAAACATGGCTCATCATCATATCACGAAAAAGGTCGAATGCTTCAAGAGGTTTTCCGTTCTTTGCATAACAAGAAATCATTGCGCTCCAAGAAACCATATTTTTCTGTGGCATTTGAGAGAAGACACAAGTTGCATTCTGTACGGAACCAAACCTAGCATATACATCAATTAAGGTAGTCATAATATGTATATGAGTATGATAACCATGTCTGAATATGTGCGCGTGAATTTCCTTATGGTTTGGTAGAGAAGCAACAACACAAGCCTTGAGGACATATGTATAAGTGAACCTATCAGATGGGATTATTCCAATGGCATTCATATGTCTATACAAGTCCAAAACCTCCACACCATGTCCAGCTAATGTCAATGCCCTGAAAAACGCATTCCAAAGGAATATGGTTCGGTTGTAAATTTTATCAAACACTTGGCGGGCATGGTCAATAGAGTCGAAGTTAGAGTACATATTAATGAGTTTAGTAGCCAAAAATGGATCTTGTTCGAACCCATCATCAATAAGTTTACGGTGAACAGTTAAAGCATCATAGAATGAGTGTTTTTCAGAGCAGGAGAGGATGAGCAGCTCGTAGGTATATTGAGTGGGATTGGGTTCTTGAGAGAGGAGTTGAAGGGCTTCTTTGAGCTGTCCTTTTTTGCAAAATGATTGTATAGAATCGTTGTAATTACAACACGAAATGGAGTTGATACTCTTACTATTACCAGTAGAATGGCCAAACGCGATTGAGATGCGACGGCGACGATATGATGAATAAGGATTTTGCACACCACATGGAGGAGATGGAAGAGGAGGCGTTTGAACAAGCGTCCACATTTACACAACACAACTAAAATCTTCTTTTTCCCAACCAATTTAAATCCCATTCATTCCTTCTTTTTATTTACGGAAAAAGCTCAAAAATACCCTCAAACTATCGGAAATAACTCATATTTACCCTTAAATTATATTTCGGCTTAAGTCTATCTTTTCCGTAAAACTATTGGGTCAAAAGTACCCTTCTTAATAACGGAAGTTGTTAAGTGCCATGTGGATGCCACATTGCATGCTACATAAGTGCCAATAGGGTTCCACTGCCACGTAGACTAATAATTTCTCCTATGATTTTTCAAGTGAAGATTCCGACATTGTTTCGATTTTTGTAAGTGAAGATTCCGACAAGATTCATCATCACTAGACTTATCATTATCATAATGACATCTTCTTGGATACGATTTTTCAAGTGAAGATTCCGACATTGTTTCGAAATCTATGTCAACTTCGAAACCCAGCCGCGAAATGAAGAAATCAGTGAAATCGTTTCTTACCTAGCCGCGAAACGAGGGGAAAGGGGTGAAGTGAAATCGTTTCTAAGGGAAATGGAGAAATGAGGGGAAAATTAGGGGAAATGGGTGAAATCGTATTGAGGAGAAAATTAGGTATTAGGGGAAAATTATTAGTCTACATGGCAGTGGAACCCTATTGGCGCTTATGTGGCATGCAATGTGGCATCCACATGGCATTTAACAACTTTCGTTAATAAGAAGGGTACTTTTGACCCAATCGTTTGACGGGAAGGTTAGATTTGAGCCGAAATATAGTTTTAAGGGTAAATATATGCTATTTCGGATAGTTTAAAGGTATTTTTGACTTTTTTCAAAATAACATGTGTTAAGGTATACATGAAATATATTTTATTTATTAATTCTCATATTATTTTTGTGTGTAAATATTGGTAGTTGAAAACCGCGCAATATCTTCCACAACATCCCCCCACTATAGGCATCATTGAAAAATTTGACTCAGTTTCTTTTCCCTACAATTTCCCCATCTTATTGTTTTCTCTAACAATTCTTCTTTTTTCTTCTCAAATTTTGAAAAAAGGTTGAATCTTGAAAAATACCCTCTTTTTTTTAATTTGCTTTCTAAAAAAAACGTTTTCTTTTTTATTAAAAAAATGTTGAATCCATGAAAAAAAAGGCAAAGGCAGCAAGTTGATTATTCTTGTTTGTTTCAAAGAACATGAGGCCATTTGTAAGTTTTTTTTTCTTTTTTATTTCAATGTATTTGTATGTAGGGGTCTATCAGAAACAATTTTTCTGTCTTGTAGGTGTTGTACGTTGTACACATCACGCTCTCCAGACCCCACTTTCGGGGGATATGTTGTTTTTGTTGTTGTAGTAGTATTTGCATCTGTTTAGCATTGATTAATAGTTAAGTTCATGCAATGTTGTTTGTGTTATTAAGATTTGAATTTGATGAGTTCATGTTCGTATGATTGAAAATATTTGTTACTTTTGAAATTTATGGGTTCCAAATTTAATGTTTGTAAAAAAATTTAGCATTTTTCTATGTCGAGAATGCTAGATTCTATTGGTAGTGTCGGAGTCAGAAATTTCATTAATGACTTCAAAATTTGATGAAGTGATTCAATATATACTTCAAATTTAATGTTAATTAATAAAAACAATCTTAACATTGTATATATAGTGTAATTTCCCATCGAACCTCCTTTCTCTCACTTGGCTCTGCCCTTGACGGTTGGTTATATACTTGATTCGAGTTCGACTCCATGAGTAGTTTTTGTGTAAGCCATTGATACGGGGAAGTGAGTTGTTGTATATAATGTTCTGATTTTCTTATCATATTTTTTCGTCATATTTTTTCGTTAACTGGGATTACTTGGTTGTGAAAGAAGAAAGTCACTATCTTGATGTTTCAAGTTATCTTTTTTAGAGAGTTTTAGAGTAATGCAAAACAGATATGATCTTGTAGCCTATGTTGCTCAGACTCTCAGGAAAATGCTTCCGCACCTATGTCTGATCCTTTAAAAATACACTACTTTTGGAGGATCCAACACGCACCCGACATCATTTCTGAGGAGTCCAAGCAACATAGCTTATAGCAATACATGACTTTTGGTTATGGACAAGTAAAAATCAGCTTGCTGTTTGTTTGCAATGCTCAGTTCAATGAGCTAAATGAGACTCTTTCTTTTGTATTTTTAGGTGTCACTACTCAAAGATCCGAAAATCAGAAGGTCATGTTTCTACGCGATCTTTCCTACAGCTTCGTTTTTGTGTTTGATTCTCTTGTTAGGGAGCGACTTTACAGAAAATGATAATCAGGTACATGTTGAATTCTCTTGACCTCTTCTGTAGTTTATGGAATATCCCCTGCTTGATGTTCCCCGTTTGAACATATATATTTGGTTGAAATTGGAAAAAAAATGAATTTTTGAAGTTGAAGTTGAAAAAGAGTACTTGTTTCGTTTGTGTTTGGACATGAATCGCTTTGAAAAGGTTGAAGTTTTGCGAGTAAAAACTAAGTTTCTCATCTTCAAATTCTCTGTTTCAAGATGAAGTTGAAATAACGAACAAGATAGTACTCCCTCTGTTTCAATTTGTTTGTCTGGTTTTGGATATGTCTTGTGGTTTTAAATGTGTCACGTGGAAAGTTGAAATTGAAGAGTTGTCAGAAACGGAAAAAGACATGTTTTTGAAATAGACTAAAAGGGAAACTTGGTGTATTTTTGAGTTTTGTGTAAATTGTTGCTCAAGTGATGAACAATGTGAATGGATGATAATCATAAGAACTCTATTATGCAGAGAAGTTCGCGGTGGAAAGGACGAAGATCATGTGAGGTTTGTTCTTCTTTTATTCATTGGTTTCTGAGTACCTTGATTATATTCTTCGCGTAAATAATGTGCCATCCATTTTAGAATCAATGCAGGCCTAATGGAAGTGAGACATTACCTGAAGGTATCATAGCCAAGACGTCTAACTTTGAAAGACGGCCATTATGGGGTTATCCAGAGGTTATTTTCATATCCATCTTCTCGCGTTCCTCATAAGTTCCACATGCAGAGTTGAATTTATCTGCAAATGAAATTCCTAGACATAATGAGTTGCAGAAAAGCAAAGGAACTTTCTTTTTGAAACGGACTATAAAGAAAAGTAAGACAAACAAATTGAAATAGAAGGTGTATGCTACTAACATGTTTTGGTTTTTTAACAGAAAAAAGTTCCTTCAAAGTACTTATTTGCTGCAGCTGTTGGGATAAAGCAAAAGGAAACAGTAAACAAGATGGTACTAAAGGTGTGTGTTCAGTTACCTTGCTTATTTTCATGACATACGGAGTTACCATAAGTTCGTTTTTTGAATTGGCTCGTAGTTTCTATCAAGTGATTTCGTGGTGATGCTTTTTCACTACGATGGTAATGTCGATGGATGGAGGACTTTTAAATGGAGTAACAGTGTAATACACATCTCAGCTTTGAATCAAACAAAATGGTACAGTTTCTATTTGCATCTCAAACGGAGTTGCTTTAGTCTAGAAACGTCTTGTGCTTGGATCAAAACTCTCTTGACATTTTTCGGATGTTATGAAAAATAACAGGTGGTTTGCAAAGAGATTTTTACATCCAGATATAGTTGCTGAGTACAGTTATATCTTCCTCTGGGATGAAGACCTCGGAATTGAAAATTTCAACCCAAAACGGTATGTGAAAGTTGGTATACTTTCCATTTTAGTCTGTTTCAGAAAGAACATCTCTTTTTTTCCCTTTTCAGCAACTCTTTAGTTTTAACTTTTCACATGACATGTTTAAGACCACAAGATTCAAAAGTCTCATTTATTTTCTTGAACTCCGTGTCAAGTCAAAATCAGACAAACAAATTGAAACAGAGGGAGTACTCGAGGGGTACCATCCAAACTAGCCATTTCACTGCTTTCACTTTGCATTTGTAAAAACATCATTTTATGATCCACTCCCAAGGATCTCCCGTCTTTTCCTCTTGAAAAAGACACCTATCAGAGACGAAAGTTACATTGTAGTTCGAGCTTTTTTTGTTAAGGAGTTGAAGTGACTTGACTGTAAGGAGAGGAGCTCATATACAAGAGATTAAAAGACGGAACTATAAATAGATGCAAAGCATTCTAATCGACGTTCTGCATTTACTGAATCCGACTTACATCATCCTTGTAGATACATATCTATTGTGAGAGATGAAGGTCTTGAGATTTCACAGCCAGCTCTAGATATGGGAAAATCAGAGGTGCATCATCAGATTACTGCTCGCGGGAGGAGATCACGAGTGCACAGGTTCTTATCAACAATTTTCCGTCTTAAGCTCCCGTTTGGCCATAGATTTTGAAGTTGAAACTTGATTAATACATTACAATTGCAGAAGGACTTATAAGGCTGGCGATACTGGCACTCGATGTGACTATACCAGTATGGCTCCTCCTTGTACAGGGTAACTTAATTTTGTTTTATGCCTTGTCGCAGATATCTTCATGGGAAATAACAATGAATTGTTACAGTAGTAACCTCTTTTTCTCCCCGGAAATGATAGAAACTCAATTATTTCGCGGAACTCATAAGGAGTCTCTGATGTTGTAGGTGGATAGAAGTAATGGCTCCTGTGTTTTCCCACGCTGCCTGGCGCTGCGTCTGGTATATGATCCAGGTTTTTCCTTTTTAGAAACACTGTATTGTGAGTAACAACTATATATGTCATGCTATATCTGCATTACGTATATTTAACTGTTAAAATTTGGTCGTTGAAATAAAGTTACTCCTTCTGTTTCAATTTGTTTCGCCTTACTATCCTTCTTAATTCATTTTAAACAGAATGTTTCTTTCCTTTCTTTAGTTTAAGACCACAAGATTCAAAAGTCTTCTTTACTTTCTTAAACTCCGTGCAAAGTCAAAACCAAACAAACGAATTGAAACAGAAGGAGTAATTGATATTTACCTCTTATTCCTTCTATCGTTGTTTCGCAGAATGACTTGATCCATGCTTGGGGTTTGGACATTCAGCTTGGTTACTGTGCACAGGTAGTAGATTTGAGACAGGGCATTTATTTTTCGTCTGTTATATCGATAGCTCGTTTGAGTTACAGTCATGAGTTGTTGGTTCATTTTTGTGATAGGGAGACAGAACTCAAAATATCGGAGTTGTTGATGCTGAATACATTGTTCATTATGGCCTTCCGACTCTAGGAGAGCCTGAAAAGAAGGTAACTACCACACGACGAAAACAAGCACATAAGAATGCTTAAAATGAACTTTGAAATCTACAACAGACACATGAAAAATGTATATACAGCTATATAATGAATCAGTCGCATTTGGTTAATGTTCATACCTGAACGACAGTCTGTACATACACATTCGCTCCATTAAATCGACTGTTTTGATTTCATTTCACCCATAGAGAGAAAAGTTAAGCAATATGCAGCAGTAAAGTTTCATCTCTATGTGTAACCTGTTATGCTTGTGGTCTACACTTACAACATTCTTTTGAGTTATATTACGAGTTTTAAATCATCGTTTCTTATTTGTCAAACAATTAATTTTCTTGTTGATGTCAATCATGCAGAAGAATTCGACAGTGGGAGGAGAAAACATCACGAGCCTCGGAAAACAAGTATGTGTTAGATAACTTTATACAGTGATCGATGATGTTTATATTGGAAAGAGTCGATAGCTTACCTATCAAAAAGAACAATAAAAACATACCTAGTACAATCCCACGAGTGGGGTCTGGGAGGAGGGTAGAGTGTACGTAGACCTTACTCCTACTTTGGGAGGTAGAGAGGTTGTTTCTGATTGACCCTCGTCTCAAGCAAAAAAACATTTCAAAGCTGGTCGAAAAAAGAAATAGTGGAAGTGAAGAAATAATCGAAGTACAGGAAGCTACACGAATAATACTAGGACTACTAATATGGAAAAATAAGCAAGACAACATTCTACTACCTACTAACCTGCTATCCTAATATGTGTCCTCCACAACCTCTTATCGTGTCCACCATGTTAGATGTGTTTACATATGAGCTTTGACGCGTCTTTTCATCAATGCAGGCACCATCTCAATCCAACACTCTCAATTTCAGAGTGGAGGTAAACACCTACCTGACTTTGTGTTCAACTTTTAGTTGGCCTCAATTCCAAGCTAGTTGAGGTCGACTATATATAGTAACATACACTTAACACTTTTTTTATTCATTCAAAAACACGAAGCCATTTTTTGACTCTAGCTATGTGTGTGAGTTTCTTCAGGTGAGAAGACAATCATACAACGAGTATAAGATATTCAAAAGACGATGGAAACAAGCTGTCAACGAGGACACATGTTGGACGGATCTCTATCCAGAGTCAGCTGAAAAGTAAAGCATTGCTCTACATGGACTTTCAGTACATCAGGTACTCATAGAGGTGGCAAAATCAACTCATTTTTCCATCGATTTCAACCTTGGTTGGATCCAACCGGCTCATTTTCCACGTATAGGTTCTTGAAAAGGATGAAATGAGTGTGAGATGCTGCAGATTCAAGAAATGGAGATAGGCAAAGTTTGACATTAGCTGCTAATTTTCACGTTAACAGAAGGAAGGACATCAAATCTGTGAGTTTCACAGTTTAAAGAAGTAGATATGATGCATAAGAAATGTAAAGTGGATGAATTATAATTTTAGAACACCAGAAAAAATGTACAGTTTCTATAAAGTTACAAATATTGATAGATAAATACGGCAATACTCAAAAACATGGAAGTTTTTAGTTATACAAATTGTGTAATATTTGTGTGTATATATATATAGGTAAGTTATGGAAGTTACACATTATTTGAGCAATATATGTAATATTTTGGGTAAGTTTTTACCTTTATCACAATATCTAGCAAGTTTTTTTTTTTTTATATAAGTTATATGGTTATCGTAGAAATATTATATAGCGAAAAGGGACAAAAGTATCCCTCTGTTATACGAAGTATCTTAGGTTTAACATTCGTTATATTTTGAGGTCATTTATATATTATTGTTAGTTTGTATTGTTGTTGGTCCTGATAGAACTCTAAAGTGAAATATAACGGACAGTGATTTTAAACCATAAAAAAAGATAAGGGGTAAATTCGAACTTTGTTCGTAAGTATATTGACACGTGGAATCCATCTAGTTCAGTGTTTGAGTTATTTTAAAAGATTGGAACAAATTCGAGACGATTTACAAATGGTAAGGATAATTATATTCGATAACCTTTTAGGATATATTCAATAGCACTTTTAGTCCTTTAATTGATGGTAAATTCTAATTTTGGTCCTCGTGATATTTATGACTCTAACACATAATCTTCAAATTAACTAAAATGTGTGCTTCTGGTTTCTTTACGAAGGAAATATGTTATATGTAGAACTATATTGTTGTCAAATATGTGGACTGATAGTGCAAACCTGACATAACACGTGTAAAATTAAGTGATGAAACAATTTATAAGTATGGTAAATTTGTGAATATTCACTTGCAAAGTAATTAAAAATGTATATTTAAATAATTATAATTAAATTTGCTAAAATTAAAATTTATTAATAATTTAAGAATCAATAATGTTGTTAACCCTTTTTATAAATGATGAGAGAGTACCAACATTTCGAACAGAGAAGCACATGCTACTTTGACTTCATTTCTATTTAATCCAATACACACATATGGTCCTCTTTTTTTTTATCCTTTTGCCACTTGTTTGCTATAATTTGGAAATATATTTTCTTTTTAATCCTAGACTCATAGAGTAGTATTTTAGCAATGTACATTTTTGTCCAACCTATTAAGTTTTTTGGAAATATTCGATTAATGTCATTCCAATGTAATGACCTCTAAAAAATTTCTTTAAATTCTTATCCACCAACAATAAAAAAACATCTAAGTTACTTTTAGGGTGTGGTTGGTACGGAGAAAAATGTTTCTTATAAAATATTTTGGAGAATAAGTGATTTTCTTATTTATGTTTTTTGATGTTTGATAAGTAAGAAAAATATATTGTCCTAGAAGCATTTGGTATAATCTAGGGAAATATTATAATTTTGGACTTGGACCCCTACTCTTTACCACACATTCGGATCTCTAACTTGACCCAAGACCCAATTTCGACCTGACCCTAACCCAGGACTCGACCCTAACTCAAGACACAACATCAATCTAAAACTTGACCCGAGAGCCGAGAGTCGAGACCGATCCAAGATCTAATCCCTATTAGAGACTTGACCTCGAGCCAAGACCCGACCCAAGATTCAACCCTAGACACAACCCCCAAATCGGGGTCGAGTTATATGTAAGTGTCACGATCAGGTCCCATATTGTTGTGAGGATTGGATCTTAAGTTGAGGTTAGAGTCAAGTCCTAGATCGAGGTCGGGTCACAAGTCGCATATCAGGTCGAGGTCTAATCTTGAGTTGTTTCTCTAGTCAAGTCAGGGTGGAGGCCGATCTTAAGTCAGGGTAGATCGAATCTTGAGTTAGGGTGGTGGTTGAGTCTTTGATCAGGGTCAAGGTTGGAGTTCCAAGTCAAGTCGAGGTTAGGACGATGATCCCCAGTAAGGGTCTAGTTCTGAGTCAAAATTGGATCTCAGGTCGGGGTGGGTCTCGAGTCGAGGTTGGAGTTGAGGTTTCAAGTTAGGAAAGTTGGGTTTGAGTCTCGATTCTATGTCGAGTGGGGGTCGGGTTTAGGATCAAAGGCTCGTACCTTGATAACGAGTTAGAACGGATGGTCTTGAGTTGAGAATGGGGGTGGGCAGAGTAGGGGGCGGAAGAGGAGCGAATTGCAAGTGAGGGGAGAGGGTGTGAACCTAAGCGAAAGGTGGGGGTAGATTGTGGGGTTTATGGCGTCTGAATGGATTGTGGGGTTCTTAAGGGAGACTAATTTAAATTCGTGTTGCATAGGGCTTATTAAAAAGAGAAATACTTTTGATATTTTAAAACTATAAAAATCACATTCATCCCACCATACTTCTCGATGATTAAAAGAAAAAAATACATACAATTCAATAATACAAAGGGAGGGATGCAAATCTTCTTAAATTGTCCCAAGGACATGTCACATGGGTTGCTAAAAATAACTGTTTTAAACTCAAGGTCAATTAGATTCCCTACACACTCATTTATAGAGTCAAAAGAGTTTTCAAACAGCAGACTCAGAATTGGACGGCCATCACCAGTCCCCCACCCATTCACATTTTCATTTTATTTCATTTTAAATTTATCATCTGGTGTTTGATGCCCGTATTAGGCCTCGATTTAAGGAGAAAGTACTCCCTAACATGATTTTTCCATATCAAAAGCTCAAACTCGAGAGCTCTAATTAAAAATTGAGGGATCACGTCTATTCCACCACAACTCTAGTTGGTCATTCGATACTCACAAGCTGCATAAGTTTAGGGGTCATAAAGATTCAAAGGTAACCAAACAAACTGAAAAACACATGAGACCAAGGTTTCAATTCTTAGCTGAAACAAAATAAAATTGCAAGAATACTTCTTGGCACTCGAACACAGCACGTGTCGAATCCTCCAAAAGTAGTACACAAATGTAGCAACCTTTTTGAAGAGTCCGAACAACATAATTGATAGGAGGAAACAAATATCATGAAGGACAATCAAGATGCACACAAACTGACTCAAACACCACACCATTATTCTTTATAAAAAAAAAGGGGGGAGGGGGGTTACATGTGCCCATGCCACCACATGCTCATCTTCCATCCATTATGTGTTAGTCCTATAATATATCTACTACTACTACTTTCTTTTCTTCTTGAAGAAAGGCGAACTTGACACACAAGTGCAGCTATGCATCTTCAGTCCAAAGTAGTCCAAAGCAAGTTAATATCGCCTACATGAATCCTCACTGACCATGTCGCTAATTAAACTCATCCTAATCTACTAGTATAATCAAAATAAAAACAACAATCACTAGAAGTTCTCTATATTTTCTACCGGCCTATAATCTACGATAAGACCAAAAGACTCCTAGAAAATGTAGGACCTAAAGTAAACTATAACTTATAAATGCAATGGACATAGAATCTACTACTATACAATTGAACAACAGTGCATTATTATGGTAGCTGAGTTTAACTACCCTACCCCAACTTCCACCCACCATAATTTTTAAGTTTGTTTATATTGACAACAACCTCATTCATTCCCTTCTCTACAAGCAATAAAAGCCCATCTAATATCTTTATTGCTTAGGATAAGTGAAAGCTCTCTCCCAATCTTTCACTTATATATAATAGGGACTTGTGGGGGCTGCTACATCATTTGTCTAAGAGTGAACCAGTATCACATGAAGACACTTTCAACATCAATAAAAAACAAAAAATTTCCTACTCTAATAAATTCAGCACACCATTTTCTCATTGACTAGCTGTTATGACAACAAAAGGAAATTCAACCTTAGGTTCAGTATTTACACTAAACAGACACTCAAACTTGACCTCAAACTCTAACTTTGAGTATACACATCTAGACAGCTCAACTCGTCTCCACTGTGTCAATTGATAACACCCCCAAGATTTATGTGTCGCGAGACACAATGGGGATGAGTTGGAGTATTTAGTTGTCAGTTGAGATGTCAAAGTTAGAGTACTTACTTGTTAGTTAAGGCCAAGTTTGAGTGTTTTGTTGATGTATTATAATAAATTATCCATACATTGAAATTCTATTGCTAAATAACCTTAATGGTACAACAGTAAGCAATTAATTAATGGCCAAAACATGGAGACAATAAACATAACTATAGTGACAGTAATGAATACCTCAGTAGACATACCTCACTAAGCAAACAATATTTTATAATGATAGAAACTATCAACATCAATAAAATATACTAACAAGTTTACTCAATAAACAACTTCATTAAGAGAGAGAGAAACACAATGGATATATGTATTATACTTCAATCTGAAACTAGTACTTCATCCAAGTTTTTTGCAACTTAGAAAAAGAATCACATTTTCTTCATTACTGAAAGAGTAAAAACTTAACACTACCGCTAAGGGCACAAATCCCATCATGAAGTAGCAAAAGATTACCTGGAAATAGCTGTCCTTCAAACAATTATAAACAAATCAAATCTAAGAACAGATATTCCTCTCCCCTTTCAGACTCACAGAAACACAAATCAAAGACCAAAAAAAGATCTAATTTGACTTTCCTTCTTTTCTTTTGAAGAAAGAGAGATACTTTTTGTTTTCTTGTGGATTTAGTAATGGCATCCAAAACAATTACAAGTTTTGGGAGTGAAAGAACAGTAACCAAAAGGCCTGTTTGGTATGTTGCAATTGATAGCATAGCAACAAGGTGTAGGCAAGCATACTGCTTTAGCCCCACCACAGCAAGTGCAAAGTGCACAAATCTGAAAACTCCCAAGCTTCCTCCTTGTGTTATTCAACATTATCATCATTTTCTCTGCCTTCCCTGGCTCAATTAGAGGCACCATCTCAGATCCTTTTGCCTACAGAAGCAAAATCTAGCTCAATATTCCATAAAAAATCAATCTTTACAGACACTATCTCAAACCCTTTTGCCTACGGAAGCAAAATATAGCTCAACATTACATAAAAATTCAATCTTTACACACACCATCTCAGACCCTTTTGCCTACAGAAGCAAAATCTAGCTCAATATACAATAAAAATCCAATCTTTATTGGCACAATATCAGACCCTTTTGCCTACAGAGCAATATATATCTCAATATTCCATAAAAATCCAATCTTTATAGACCCTTTTGCCTACAGAACCAAATATAGCTCAAACACTCCATAAAAATCCAATCTTTATATCAAGAACTCTAATGGGATCTATCAAGAAACACTATTAACAGATACCAAGAGACAAAAAAAACTTACTTGTGAAATTGGGGCAGCATGAGTACTCATAACTAACACAAAGAATAGAAAGGGGAAAAGAACCCCACTAACAGTACCAGACATCTTTTTTTTCTCCTTTCTTTCTTACCAAACACAAGATAGGGTATCTTTATGCTATATATTCTCACAATTTTTTAGGAAAAGAAAAAATGTAACTATGAAGTTGGGTTCTTGATCTTTCAACAAAGAGAGGGTTTTCACATAAATAAAGTAGTTAGGAAGAACATAGATAGGAAGAACAAGTGGGGAAATGAGATTAATGGCAATGAACTGTCAAGAAAAGAGTTAGAATTAGAAAAATGGTGTTTGAAAATGGAAAAGAAAAAAAGGGTAAAAAGGAAAAGAAAGGAAAATGGAGTTTGGGGGAAGGAAAAAAAGTGAAATGAGTGGTTTGGTTGGGGTCATTGTTAACATTTTTTTAGTACTAGTATATAGTAGTAGTAAGTGGGACCAACAAGAGTAAGTACCGCTTCCTTAATCAGAGATTTTGAGTTTGAGTCTCATACAGAGTTATCTTTGTTGGAAAGCATTTTATTCATGAGACTTTTCGGTGTCAATTCGAATTTAATCAAACTCTGTGGATACCGAACATCGAGTGGGAAACCAAAGTAGTAAGTGAGACCAATAACAAGGGTAAGTACTGCTTCCTTAACTAGAGGTTTTGAGTTCGAATCACATACAAAGTTATCTTTGTTAGGAAGTGTTTTACCCTTTAACATAAGACTTTTCGATGTGAATTAAGATTTAATCGAACTCTAACATGGATAAGAAACATGTGGGAAACCAAAAGTGGTAAGTGGGAAGTCACAGGCATAGCAGTGTGACTAGGTGACTATGTGAGTGTAATTATGTTTGTCATTATTGGCCTCTCTGACTATTTTTTACACGAAAAGTTTCTCATGACAGATAACTCATCTATATTGGATAAAATATATAAAAGTTTTCCCAAACTAAATCAAGTAATTGGTCTTTAAAAATTCAATTTTACCACAAATAACAATAATAAAGATTAGGGAGGTTGTTTTCGATAAAGGTAAAAAGGTTGTTTTTGATAAATTCTCTATTCAAGTAAGTGTATCAAAAAAGAATAACTCGACAATCATAGTTTATTCTACTTCGACTTACATATAAATATAATATGAAAAATTATGATTTTGTCCTTTTTAGAAACGTTTCAACTAATCAATACTAAAACTTTAAATATATAGAAATATTTTTTTTTAAAAAAGTAGAAACAATTTCTTTCGTGAATCAATTACACAAAATAAGACATTTAATCAAAGATCTATTGTCGAAACAAAATAGTTTTATACTAACACTAGTTTATAAATTTGTTATAATCCTAATAATATATATGAATCGTATATGTAGTTTTTTTTTTTATATATATATATATATTTATAATCCCAAACAACATTCGATCTTTTCATATTTTTTATATAAATATCAAATTTTATTTAATTTTTTGAAATTCTGTTTTTAATTATATCCCTTTTTATGAATCTTCCACCGAATTATTTCAGAATTTATTACTCCAGTATTAGTTATGCATACATACTGCTAGATTAGGTAGCAGGACGAAACCCCATGTTACAACATCACCAATCTTGTTGTTTACCTACGTCATCTATTTAATTTTTTAAAAAAAAAAAAAAGTTCGACAACAATAACATAATCAGTGTAATCTTACGTTGGGATGTGTGTACACAAAGTTACCACTATACTGTGAAGGTAGAGAGGTTGTTCCCGATAGACCATAGTGAAGAAGATTACCACTATACTTTGGCCTAGTGTAAGAGTGCAAGCGTGATGTATGAATTAGGCACACGATAAAAGCCTGATATTTAAGTGGAGAAGAATAAAGGTGTGTGTGAGCTGGTCTATTATCTATCGAGATTCGAATTGTGCACAACCTAGCCCTCAGGATTTATCAAAGAACAATTATATTGAAACATAATTGGAATAACATTGCACTGAACTCATTAGTAATCAAGCTACTGTTAGTTCAATCTATCAATGCTGGTTGTAGGGAAGCAATGGTACAAACTAAATCTGAAGGATAATATTTGTCTTGAGAGAAGGTTAATCTTGTCATTCTAGTGCCCGGAGTTCGCTATCTAGATCCAGCCACAACTTTTAGAAGATCCTTAGTCTTGGTAGGCAGAGTTAGTCTGTTGGTAGAAGGTAGCAAGTACTTGGTTGAGTAATCGAGGTGTGCACAAACTGAGCCATATACCGCGGTTATTGGGGGGGGGGGGGGGAGTTGGTTTCATTATACCTATAAGATCTTGACTAGGAAATTGTCACAACTGATTGATCTTCTTGTGT
>JAJOOR010007081.1:0-30403 GCA_036250505.1 Solanum acaule | reverse complement strand
AAAACTCCCTGCAATATTTAAGTCCTTTAACGTCTCCATAACTTTCCCGCACATCCAATCACATCCCTTATCATAACATACATAAAACAATCCTTAAAATTATGTAACAGAAGCAATATGAATCATGATTTCTGATCACCAACACTTGAAGAGCTAACATTACTTTTAAAGTGCTCAAACAAGCTCATAACTGAATTTAAAGAGGACTCCCCTCCATGGCTGTCCCAACATGCACTAATCACCAGAACATCCACCCCAATATTACACCATGTAAAAGTAACAATTTCCAACTCACTAACACATACCAAGTGTCCTAATTTACTCAAGCACAAGAGGGAGAAAATTGTAGTAGCTTACCTTGCTGAACAGAACTACCACTTGCTAAGACTTGGATTCTTCAAGGTAAATATTGTGCTTCTTAACTTGTCTTAAATTATACCTTCCAATAGCTTGAACTCCCTAATGTTCAAGAACCCTAATGGTATTTAATGGCTGTTGTATGAAGCTAGGAGAGAGAAGAGAGAAAGCTCTAGAAATCAAATTTTTTTGTCAAAGTAAAAATGGCTGGAAAAAGCTGATATCTATCCCTTTTAAAGGGACCTGCTTTGGCCGAATTTCTCACTCATTTTGGGCAATAATTTTTCAAGTAGGTGACTCACGTACTTGGACTTTTCATTTGGGCCTTTTTGGACTTAAGAACTTTGGGCCTTGGCTGTCCATTTCCCCTTATTATTCTAATCAACTTGGGCCAGATTAATTCAAGTAGGTGGTAGTGTACTTGGCCCAGTAACATGGTCAAAAGAGTCCTAGTAGGTGATGCACCTACTTGGTCCTTTGGGCTGGTCAATAAGTTAAAGCAGGTGATGCACCTACTTGTCACCTGCTAGCTTAGTGTAGTCTATCAAGTACCTCAATATCTTATTCCATTTCTAGACCTTAATTCCTTTAATTTAACTTAAAACTTATGTACACTATGTCAATTTAAACTTTAGACTCAAATACCACCTTATGATCTCAAGTTTAAATACTTCCATCGACGTCAACTTCGGGTCGCATCAAACTCTATGGGTAGTTCACTTTAAACCTATTTTATTGTCACTAGTTGCATAGGAAACCGAGTCCATAATTATACCACACGGCAATTTATAAGTGTTATATAAATAGAACTAGTACACGTAGAATACGGGGTGTTACATCCTCCCCTTTATGATCATTCATCCTCGAATGATACGTTAAGCTGATAGTTTGGTAAACCTTGGAATTTCATTTGGAGATTTGTGAGAGTTTCCTTTGTAAATAGGACTATCCAAAATATATAGACTAACCTAAAACACGTACGCATGACGTCTCAATAGATATGGTTCATGAAATTAGAATATGACAAATCAAACCCCTTTCTTGACCATGTAATTCACTGAAGATACACAAGTAGAACTCATACGAATAAGGAATTTAATGTACCTAAACACAAGACATGCAATTGACATATCAAATAAACAAATGCCAGTAGGACTTATGATAATATAAGGGGACAACATGATCTCAGATCCTTATGTTGATGTTTAGAATGAGGAGGGGTATTTAGGATCTCTATCATCTTCTATCCCCAAGTATCTTATGTTACATTCTAGTCCTTCCACAATACTTCAATGGAGGTTACACTTTCTGTGATTAGCTTACGGGCCTTAACAATCAAGAATTACTATAGTATCTTCCCAATTTTTTTAATATGGAACTGACACATAAAATCATAGGCCTAATCTATCGGGGCTCTACTTTCCCTTCTCTTTTATCTTATGACGCTTTTCAAAGGTGATTCTTATAAGAATGCATAGTTGTTAATATAAAATCTAAAGTTTTATGCCGCACCTTCAGATTAGGCATTATGCTAAGTTATTTATCTATGGTTGTGATAAAATTTACATATATTCCCAACCTTTTCTGGTCAAAATCTTCACTACATAATGATACAAGAAAATGTTTTCCCAAAATGTTCAAAATCAAGTCAATAAACACAGAGGGGGATAGTATACAGATAAATAAGTCACATTGGGCATGACAGATAGTCAGGTAAGTACAAAAGAGAATGCATAATATACGGGCAATAAGCTATAGAAATATATGGTGTATGCGCGCATATGGTTCATAGGGTAGCGTGTGAGCGAAGGAACTATAAGGGATGTAGGAAATAGACTAGATGAGCACATGATGCATGAGTACTAAAGCTACGAAATATATAATATGTAAGCAAGTAGACTATAAAACATGTAGACATATAATAAAATGAACTACGGAACACAAATCACATTGAGCAAGTGCATTAGGTGGACGAACATGTCCATAAGTACACATATGTAATATGAGCAAGTGGGCACATGACACATGGCCATAAAAGCTATAAAGGCCTGTAATGTTTAAGCAAGTATGCTACGAGGCATGTAAAATATATAGAAATGGTCATATGATCAATTAGCCTGCAGTACCCACACAATATGGACAAGTGACATGAAGAAAGTAACTAGTGCAATAAATAACATGTAGGGAAAAGGTCCTACGAAAACATATAGCAATAAACAATGGTGCTCCGAAGCGGATAACACTTACATGCAAGCATTCTATGACATTAGGTAACAAGTGAGAAAGTAATCCACGAAGGGCAAATGACATCCAAATAGATAAGTTATAGAACATGCAACATGTATAATTATATAACAAACCATCATTGGAATCTATGAGATATCCTATAGAACCACTCTACCATGTTAAGGTCAAACACACTGTCTTAAGCGTTAAGTCACGGGTGGGATAGTTCTGCTCATATTCCTTACTCACCTCAAAGCACATATAATTGATTTACCCATCTACTCTCTTCAATCTCCTAAGAATTCTTATAGGTGTTCTGCTATTGGAAATTGGCTTCCTTCTAGGTCAATATAAATACTACAGTTAAGATAGAAAAAAAATCCTCAATAGTTCATCTATAGGAGTAGGAGGCCGAGGTCAATTTTACCTTCGTTACTAGCTTGTGTTATATCACGCTCAGTAACTGGTGCCTTTTGAAGGTCGAAATAGAAAATAAATAGTGAAGCTTGAACGCACCACAAAACATGAACTCTAACAACATGGAAATGTCAGGTACCTATAAAGTTATATCTTGATTCATAACGTCTTAAAATTAGCCGCTTTGAGCTTAACTAGATAGGTCTGGCCATACTAATAGATTTCCTCTTTTTTTATAACAAGTGAGGATTCTCCGACTCTTTTCCTATGCAAGATAGCAAATAAGAACAACTAGCATATGATCAATTTTTCCTCTCCCTTAACTGGACTATGATTGACATTTTACTGCAGGCATATATTAAATGAGTCATGTAGTAGCTCTATTCAAATTGATGGAAGTCTATACATGTGAATAATACTCTACTTCTCTTTTGTACTAATGATGTAGATGAACTAGGTCCATGTATCTTATATCTAGGTAACCTTTCTATTCCTCTCTTTTTTTTCTTGTTGTTATCAGGACCAAATATCAAGACTTGAATCAATACTAAAATGACTTCTCTGTCTAACAAAGGTTCACAAAGTTGTTCCCGGGTGCGCCATTATAACTCGTTAGGATTGAAGAGTTGATACCTTTTTATTGCCTCATACACTTAGCAACCTCTCTTTCATCTCACTCCTCTATAGCATCCTCATATCACCCCTACTCGTATGTTTAGGGAATTTGACATATCCCATCTCTTTCTAACGAGAAGCTCTACGTACATAATCGGCCCGTGTAATTCAAGATTCATTCTCACATTCTTCCTATCTAACAAGTACCGTTTAATCAAAACTAGTAGCTTCATGTACTCTAATCCCACTATGTACAACCTAACTAATCACAACTTAGGTCTAACCAATCAATTTTTTTACTTTTGTTAACCTTACCCTTTAGTCACATACTAATCCTCCATAGCCAAAACATAGATAATAATAGGAACTACCATACTACATATATCATCTGCAGAAATTGGCACACTCATCCCTAAGTTTTATAACCATGAAAAGAACACAAATGTTATAAGTACTCATTTGGGGTTGTTGGCACATACCATATAAAAGCCAAATATTCACATATTCAGGATGATATATAGTGAGAATTTGGGCCTTGTCAGCCAATTAGGGGTATCTATAGTAACCACTATTGCACTGATACATCCACCTATCAGATTGTGCCACTATTTTCTTCCGAAAAAAATTGGTTCAACAACATCAATTTCGAGAACATGTGTAATGCTAAAAATTCTATGTACATCATAGACTCTTAACAAGTGTCCTCTATAGGAATATATCCTATAAATATGGAGGAAATATAGAACTCAAGATTTGGTTACATCCTCCTAGATCTGCCTGGAAATGCTACAGCTCATATATGTAACCAATCATTTTTTTAAGCATATACTATATCTTTCTCAGTTGAACCAAAGTGATACAAATGGTACAAATGCAACTTTTAGAAGCAAATAACATAAAAGCCTTACATACCTTGTGGAGTGAGACGGTTGAATAAAATGAGCTCAATCTAGTCTAAATTTGATAACTTGAGATCTTTTTCTGTAGTTCCATGCTGACATTTTAGCTACTGTTAACCTAACCATAGTAAGAATAATATGAATAACATGATCAGGTACAATTGGAAATTGATTTCTTAACTTTGCTCTATAGCACGATTTGGATTATGAAGGAAAGTAACATTCTCTAAATGTCCAAGCAGCCCCCTAATTATAAATGTAGCGCGCAACACATTCATAATAAGACTCTACTAGACACGGCTTGGTAGACTCCCTAGGAAGAACTGCTCTGATACCAATTTTGTCACACCCCAACCCTAGGTGAGGCGGACAAGTACCATATGAACACATGTTTTACAAGTCACCTACGATGAGAAAGTAAACTACTACTATGCAGATATATTTACTAATGAGAAGCTTCATATACAACAAATGTTGACTAGCTGAACCGATACACGTGACAAGTGAAACTATGAATTCAGATGATAGCTTTAAAATGTCTACAAAACCTCTACTAGAATCCAAGACTGTACCACTATTAAATACGCATAGTAAAGACTCGGCAAAGCGCCGAATCAACCTGGAGCTCACCAACAACCGTTGAGTATCATATGCTTCTATTGGGGAGATCTACTAGTTGAGTACATGTACCTACAACATGAAATGCAGCGTCCCCAATAAGGGACGTCAGTACGAAAGAATGTACTGACTATGTAAGGAATAATACAACCATATGTAAAATGAGAGCTCAAGTGAAACAAAATACCAATAGATAAGGATTAGAGACCACCTTTGCTTATACTTGTTCGTGTATGTTACATTCTTCTCTTTACTTTTCTTTGCATTATAATATTTATAAGACATATGATACAAATGACCAGCTGATCAGTGGTAGAAGAGGATGACCCATTCTAGGCATTTTAACCCCTGGGATGCTATCCTCATAATTCTGCAAATTGGGATCAGCCCATGCTAGGCTTTCACCCCTGAGCTTCCACCCTAAATTATATAGATTGCTTCACTTAGATTCTTTAATCTTTGAGATTGTTGTTTTGATGTTCATAACTCTTTTGAGATTGTTCTTTTGATGATCATAACTCTTTTGAGATTGCTGTTTTGGTGGTCATAATCATTGTTGAGATTTGGAACTATGGACCAGTAGCAGAAGACATGAATATGGACTTACGATAATAACAATGACATGGGAAGCGAATGTGACACCAACGTAATACTTAGGAGCTTATATGACTCAGTAAGCATTTTGACATCTCAAATTGAAGCACATATCAAGTGAAGACATTTAACATTTAGCCAAAAGATTTGAACTCTATATGATAGCCAAAATACTCACTAACTAATATCAAATACAAGGTATACATGAACGTGGAACCAAGGGAGAACGTAGGCAAATTCAACTTAAGGACGGATACATATTCCAAGTAAGTACATATAAAATGTACAATAGAGCAAGTAGGGATCTTGTGAGGTAACATTATAGTCTAACACAATGGGAGTAATAACCAAGAAAGGGAACATATGAACATGTGAAAAGATGACATATATGACGGAATAGACAATTGAAGCAAGTCGGCAAAATATGGGCAGATTGTATATCCAACATATAAATATATGTACCATGTGTAATCTAGGTTACGTGCATGCTAATACTTGGTAGAGTAAGCACGTACATTTAGTAATAAACTCATATTAGAGTACTCACTTTAATGCTCTAGGGAGTAGGAACTACTGCAACTATGGATCAGTCACTACCATGGGCACTTAGAAAGCTAACTTTGTAATACAAGTGTTGGATTCATGGCAAAGAAATAGGAAATCAAATAGCCTTACATACCTTGCTATACAATTCAATACGTATGACTTAAGCTCCTTCTCTTCAGATTACTAATCTACAATAAAATAAGTTGTAAGACTAGTGTTAGTAGCTAATCAATCAATTTGAGCTACTTGATCTCACCCAAATAGTAACCAAGCAGTAAGCATGCAATTTATCTAGCCAGTGTTTTCTTTCCTTCCCTTTCCCTTTAATCGTGTCTATATACTGTCCAACCTCCGTATCAAGTCCTCCCTAAAACTCCCTGCAATATTTAAGTCTTTTAACGTCTCCATAACTTTCCTGCACATCCAATCACATCCCTTATCCTAACATACATAAAACAATCCTTAAAATTATGTAACAGAAGCAATATGAATCATGGTTTTTGATCACCAACACTTGAAGAGCTAACATTACTTTTAAAGTGCTCAAACAAGCTCATAACTGAATTTATAGAGGACTCCCATCCATGGCTGTCCTAACATGCACTAATCACCAGAACATCCACCCCAATATTACACCATGTAAAAGTAACAATTTCCAACTCACTAACACATACCAAGTGTCCTAATTTACTCAAGCACAAGAGGGAGAAAATTGTAGTAGCTTACCTTGCTGGATAGAACTACCACTTGCTAAGACTTGGATTCTTCAAGGTAAAGGTTGTCCTTCTTAACTTGTCTTAAATTATACCTTTCAATAGCTTGAACTCCCTAATGTTCAAGAACCCTAATGGTATTTAATGGCTGCTATATGAAGCTTAGAGAGAGAAGAGAGAAAGCTCTAGAAATCAAATTTTTTTGTCAAAGTAAAAATGGCTGGAAAAAGCTGATATCTATCCCTTTTAAAGGGACCTGCTTTGGCCGAATTTCTCACTCATTTTGGGCAATAATTTTTCAAGTAGGTGACTCACCTACTTGGACTTTTCACTTGGGCCTTTTTGGACTTAAGAACATGGGCCTTGGCTGTCCATTTCCCCTTATTCTTCTAATCAACTTGGGCTAGATTAATTCAAGTAGGTGGTAGTGTACTTGGCCCAATAACATGGTCAAAAGAGTCCTAGTAGGTGATGCACCCTACTTGGTCCTTTGGGCTGGTCAATAAGTCAAAGCAGGTGATGCACCTACTTGTCACCTGCTCGCTTAGTGTAGTCAATCAAGCACCTCAATATCTTATTCCATTTCTAGACCTTAATTCCTTCAATTTAACTTAAAACTTATATACACTATGTCAATTTAAACTTTAGACTCAAATACCACCTTATGATCTCAAGTTTAAATACTTCCATCGACGTCATCTTCGGGTCGCATCAAAATCTATGGGCTGTTCACTTTAAACCTATTTTATTGTCACTAGTTGCATAGGAAACCGAGTCCATAATTAACCACACGGCAATTTGTAAGCGTCATATAAATAGAACTAGTACACGTAGAATACGGGGTGTTACAATGAAATGATAAATAATGAATTTGGTTATATATTTCTAAAACCAATGTTAAATAGTATTCACAGTTTCACCCTCACGTAGTCTCAAATAGTAAATATGCAAATGCATAGTATGACTAGTTATTTTGGTTATTCTCAATCTTTTTATGTTTATGCATGAAAAATACTATTAAGCAGCATTCATTTATTAAAGAATTATAAAGATCAACAATATTAACGAAAAATTTAACATATACTTTTGTATAAAGTCGGTAAGGTGAGCCTCGAAAGTTTGGTGTTAGGCATGTTTAGAGTGTAAAATCACACGCTTAATATCACAACCCAAAATGAACGTGATGACACTTATCTAATTCAACCAAGACAAGTCAGCCTCAATCCAACGAAAACGAATGAACTGCAGAAATATAAAGCAAGAACAAGATAAAGAAGAAAAACTTATTCTTTCTATTAAAACCATGAAAATGTGATTGTCAAGTGTACAAGCCACTAAATACATCAAGTGCGAAATTGAAATAATTACAAGTCTAGGCCTTAAAAGAAAGGGAAAAAAAGGGGTCTGCCAAAGTGATTGTGATGCACCTTAAATTAGTGCTACGCGATCGCCATGTGGGAGTCTCACGATCGTGATGACCAAAATGGTCATGCACCAGAACCAGAAACCAGCAAAACAACCAAACTCAAAATCATGGAAAGGGTCCTCGGGTTTCGTTCGGAACCCTGTACACATAAACCATATATGTAAATCAATTATACTTGACGTTCCGAACTCAATGAACTCGTAAAAACACGAATTTGAGGTGTCCTTGACCTGACATCCATGAAAATCAAAAGAAACTAACTCAACGCCTAAAAAGACTGAAATAAACTCGGGATCTCTAAAAAATCACGAAGACCTCCCCTACGCCTAAAATCATCCCAGAATCCAATAAAACTCTCAGAATTCCAATTCGAACATCCGAACCCTGAATGTTGACCAAAGTCAACCCAAAAACTAAATTTCCATAATTTCACAACTAAGCCCCATACATAGCGTCAAAGCAATTTGCCAATGCCCTACCCCAAGGCGAGTCTCAATATTGTCTTTTAAGAAAACACTGCATCTATATATGTTGAGGCCAATGAAGTTGAGATTGTTGGTGGTGACAAGTAGGTTAGCCTGTCAAAGGGCCCTCACTTTGGACCAACGCATTAAGCAAGAAAGTTGGAGTAGGTATATAGACTTAAATTTCAGTACATGTATGTTCTAATTTAAAGCCTCTCCAACAACAGTCCACACAATGAGTTTGCCAATTCCCCCAATACGCGTATGAAGTATCTCATCTAATGTATTAGTTATACTAGCATGCATATAAGGTTAGGCTAGAAAATAGATTAGTTAGAACGAATAAGAAGATTAATCTACTCCAGAGTTGACTAAGGGACCACCTTAATTATGAATTAAGAGAGGTCGGCAAAATTATTCAATAGTACTCTCGTTCCTAATTACTTGTTAATTTTTTACTGCATACTCTTAGACCGGTAGTCTAACTCATATATCACATATCTATTAAGAAAATAATAATTGATATAGTGAGTTTACTATTTTACCATTTATTAATGATAGAATTTCAAAGTCAATTTAATCATTAAAGAGGTTCTACCTTTTTAAAGAAATATTAACTTTCTAAATAAATTGAGGATATACAAATAAAAAAAAGTATTCAATAGTTCTAATGTTCCTAATTACTTGTCCATTTTTTACTTAACACACATATTAAGAAAAAATAATAATTGGTATAGTGAGTTTACCATTTTACCCTTATGAATTGATAAAATTCCAAAATCAATTTACTCATTAAAGAGGTTCTACCTTTTAAAAAAAATATTAACTCTCTAAATAAATTGAGGATATAATACATTTAAAAAATTATGTTTTTTTTATTTGTCAAAGATAACAAGTAAAAAGGGACGGAACCAGTGGCGGATGTAGAGTGTGTCCAGGGGGGTCATCCGACCCCCCTCGGAAAAAAAATTACACTATATATATAAGATCAATTTTTTTGTGTACGTGTATATATTTAAAATTGAACCCCCTGAGCATATGTCAAAGGAGTAGCTCAATGGTTTATGGGGTTCAAGATTTCGCCTATGTTTTATTTGAACCCCCTTGATAGAATTTCTGCCTCCGCCACTGGACGGAACGAGTACTAGTTAGTTAGTACATTACTATTGAGGTCAACATAACCCTTGAAATTCTTTAGAAACTAACCATAATTTATTTGTTCTTCAAAGTAGGGTTTTGTTGTTATTATTATTATCTGCCGGATCTGCTTTGTTTGTTTCGGTTTTAGCTGAGGAATTTTGGGTGTGAAACAAAGGACAAAAACAGACTACATCATTAACATTATTGTTTTTTTCCCCAAAATCCTAACTACTCATTGCATGGTCAACGTCTTAATCTTGTCTTTGCTGTCAGTGGGCCTTGCCCTGCTTCAGCCCACTTAATTTCTGAAATTTCAAATAATATACTATCTTTTTCTTATTTTGCTTTAAAGAAAATATCTTTTTTTTAACCTTTTGCAAAATTAAAGATTATATTTTGGTAAATTTCATGTATTTTTAATTTATAACAATAAAATATCAATTTCTATTTTACTTTTCTAAAATTTTCTGTTGAGTACAGTATAGCAAGTAAATGATTCAACTACTACAAAAGTCATTGCCTTGAAATTGGCCTGCTTCACTTGTAACGTGTTATTCCCTTATAATTGAATTGTCGAGACATTTTTCATATTTCAAATTATGTTTAATCTTCAAGACTATTTTTAGAATACTCTTTCATTTTTACCCTTCATTTGAATTTTTTATGTAATGAGTTCAAAAAAAATTAATTGCTTTGAATTATTCTAAAGATTAATTTGACAATATTTAATAAGGGAAAAAATGAAATGTAATGTCTAATTTATGTCTTAGAACTCGTTTGGATAAGCTAAATAAACTAGCTTTTAAGTCTAAAAAAAATCAAACTTAAAATGACTTTTAAATCAAAAAATAAAAAGTAGGGGAGTCCGATTTTTTATTTTAAACTTATTTTAACTCAATTTTCACTTTGTCAAATACTCTCAAAATTTAAACATTACTTGAGAGTAGATTTGACCAACTTTCAAGCTCACTCAGAAGAGTTATTAATCTTCTTTTAAAGAGTGAAATGACAGAAGAATTCAATTATTTTGAAAGTATTTAATTTAATGAATGAAACGTTAGGCCACCCTCTCCATCTTATTAATTGAATATTAGAGTGTGTGCTTAAACTAATACGTTTATTAATGGACAAACTTTTTGGTGAGTGTATTTGAGACGAAATTAATAAAGTCCTTTTTCTTTTTTTGTGTGGATTAAGAATTAATAGTGAGAATTTCCACTTCGGAGGGTTGCCAATTGTGTGTGCCTTATGAATGACAGCCAATGAGTAGTTGCAGAAGGTGAATGTTGTAGTTAAGCTAGCATAAATGGTTGAAAATGATAAGCAAGAAGTAGTTGGAGAGGTAACCTCGAGATCTGTGCTAGGATAGCAGAGATTCCGTTTGCTTCACGAAGAAGCTCAAACATTATTCTTTATTTCTTTTGAAAAGAAAAGTTTTTTCCTTCCTACTGCTTTGTTTTTTCCTACCGGTACCACCAGCTGCTGCTGCAGAGGGAAGTAAAAAGAATAATCTGATTTTGCAAAGTAAACAAAATGCCGTACGTTGGAGTAGCAAGTTTAGAGGGGAATTGTAAGGCACAAGCCTTCGACCTTTTTTCTCAATTCTCAACCGTTATATATTAAGCTCTCACCCATCTTCTTCATTGCAGTAGAGTTCACCATTTTTCAAGGTATACTCTTTCCCCTATTATTTCAACTCTCTACTACCTTTGCTTACATTAGTGTTGATACTCCATTTTTCAAGGCACACCCCTCTGGCTCTGGCCATAGATTGTGTGTGGTAAGTGTTGGTTCATCAAATTTAATCATTATTTCAACTTCATTCAAACATGTTTTCACTCATGTCCTAACACAACTAAGCTTTCAATTTTTGGATATGACAACCAATTTCTCAACTTAAGACATTTAAACTACTTTCTTTGTCTAATGCTATGATGGAATGTTGAAATTAGGAAATAGAGGGTGGTAATGCAGAAAAATCAAATATTTTTCATACATGTCCTGTCTGCTCGGTATGGGATGCATCTAATAAGTTCATAGGGTTTCAGAATTTTGGATGTTTATCTCTAAACAAGGTTTTTACTCTTATTATGAATCCAACTGCTAAGCTTCTTTTCGCCTTAGTTGACTACATATGAGAACGCCACAAAGTGTCCTTTGCTCTACGGGGAATTAATTTGTCTCTTCATTTCATACTGTGATGGGGATATTTTCCATATATCTAACTTCTCTGCCACATTTTTGTTTACCATTGTTACTAGGTGATGCAAATGGATGACATACAAAGTTGATATCTTATGGCAACTTGAGTTGACTTGGCAAGTCCAGGAGCAAATAGATTTAAATGATGAAGCTACACCCAATAATAGATCTACTTCCTCTTTCTCTCTTCCTATTTTTGTTCCTCTTCCCAAATGTTATTGCTGACCTTAGCTCAGATAGACAAGCACTACTTGACTTTGCTTCTGCAGTACCTCATCTTCGAAACTTCAAGTGGAACACTAACTCTTCCATTTGCACATGGCATGGCGTAAGTTGCAGCTCAGATGGCACTCGTGTAGTTGCGCTTCGGCTTCCTGGTATTGGACTTTATGGTCCTATTCCAGACAATACCATAGGAAGACTGGATGCACTAACAACCCTCAGCCTTCATTCCAATGCCCTCACTGGAAATCTTCCTTCAGACATCACCTCTCTTCCGTCCCTCCGTTTCATATTTATACAACAAAACAAATTTTCTGGTGAAATACCTTCTTCTCTATCTCTACAGCTTAACTTCATTGATCTCTCTTTCAACTCCTTCTCAGGGGAAATTCCAATAACAATTCAAAATCTGACACATCTTACTGGTTTAAACCTACAAAACAACTCCCTCACAGGATCCATTCCTAATGTAAACCTACCAAGGCTTACGCAATTGAATATGAGTAATAATCAACTCAATGGTTCAATTCCACCATCCCTTGCAAAGTTTTCTGCTTCTTCATTTCAAGGAAATTCTCTATTATGTGGACAACCCTTGACTCAATGCCCTTCTTTTGCGCCTTCACCGTCTCCATTCCCTTCAATTCCACCTTCTCCTTTGAGTCTAACACCACCATCTCGTTCTCCGAGCGTCCTGCCAGCCTCACCAACAATTCCTGAAAACCATAAAGGCAAGAAAAACTTGAGTACACGGGTTATCATTGGCATTGTTGCAGGAGGTGTTGGAGGGATCCTATGTCTAGCTGTGTTGATTTTCTTGTGTTGTATGAAGCGATATTATACTAAGAGAGGTGTACAACAAAGAAAAGACTTCAATGGAGGAGGAAGTCCGAAGCAAACAGAGGACTTCAGTAGTGGAGTACAAGCAGCTGAAAAGAACAAATTGGTTTTCTTTGAGGGTTGTTCTTTCAATTTTGACCTTGAAGATTTGTTGAGAGCCTCAGCTGAGGTTTTGGGTAAAGGGAGCTATGGAACAACCTACAAGGCCATCTTGGAGGAGGGAACGACTGTTGTTGTGAAACGGCTGAAGGAAGTTGTTGTTGGGAAACGAGAGTTTGACCAACAGATGGAGACAATTGGCACTGTGGATCAGCATCGAAATGTTGTTGCTCTTCGTGCTTATTACTTTTCCAAAGATGAAAAACTTCTTGTCTATGATCATGTACCGGCAGGCAGTTTATCCACTCGAATGCATGGTAACATTTCTTCCTTCTTTTGTCCTCCCATTCTTTTAGCTGTCATACCCATCCAGGTGCTTGGGAATATCCTTAGTTACTAAGACTGGCAAGAAAATCAGCTGTAAAAGTTGCACGAGATCATAGATTCCGAATGTGAAATGAAGTACCTATATTCTTTAGAAAAGCCCCTAGACAAGCATTATAAATAAACACTCCTGAAATAGGCATGCAAGTTTGTCTTGAAGACTTTATAACATGTGATATTGGTTTCATGCACTCATAGTTCTCCATATTATTTTGAAGCAAGATGCAACTTGCAAGTTGTTGAATGTCAGATTAGTTGTTCGGTGCT
The DNA here is from genome assembly GCA_036250505.1 of Solanum acaule. Lineage (NCBI taxonomy): Eukaryota > Viridiplantae > Streptophyta > Magnoliopsida > Solanales > Solanaceae > Solanum > Solanum acaule. The sequence continues at coordinate 16,374 of JAJOOR010007081.1, read as the reverse complement.
ATACATAATTTTCAATCTAACTGTTTATACAAGAAAGTTCTTTTCTTTCATTACTCCTTGTTTATTGATTATAGGCAACAAAGACTTGGGAAGAACACTGGATTGGGAATCTAGATTGAGGATTGCCCATGGAGCTGCAAGTGGTATTGCCCATATCCATGCTGTTTCTGGTGGCAAATTAATTCATGGAAATATCAAGTCATCCAATGTGCTTCTCACCCACGATAATAATGGATGCATCTCAGATGTTGGTCTTACACCTTTAATGGATTTTCCTACTATCCCATCAAGGAGTGCAGGATATAGAGCACCCGAGGTGATAGAGACCAAGAAATGTACTCAGAAATCCGATGTTTACAGCTTTGGTGTTCTGCTTCTTGAGCTCCTTACTGGGAAAGCACCAGTGCAGCCACCTGGCCATGATGAGGTGGTAGACTTACCAAGATGGGTGCAGTCTGTTGTGAGGGAGGAATGGACTGCTGAGGTATTTGATGCTGAGCTCATCAAGTTTCAAAATATCGAAGACGAAATGGTGCAGATGCTGCAGATTGCAATGACTTGTGTGGCAAACGTGCCTGAAACAAGGCCTGACATGAGTCAAGTTGCCCAGATGATTGAAGATATCCAACAAATTGATTCTGGAAACAGGCCATCATCTGAAGATAACAAGTCTAGGAGCCCAACTAGTCCAACACCATGATAACTCATGCATTTCTTACTACTCAATTCTATTACCAAATGTGTATTTGAACGTCTTTTCTTGTTTTTAAGTATAATTCAGACCTTTTAGATACTATCATTCTTCATCACTGCCTATATCTAAAAATTCAATCCTATTATGTCTAGCTCCACTTTTATTTTCAAATCTAAAAGACACAAACTTATTTTACCATATCACTTGTTGATTTGATCTTGACCTTGATAAACTCCATTAATGGAGCTTTGAGTTATGCAGAAGAAGAAGTAATTGAACAGAAAATATCTTCTATTGAGTATGAAGTTAGTTACAATCTGAGGAGTATATATAGCATACACTTAACATGTGTGTGTAGCTGCTATTAGGAAGGTTCTAGAACTAACTACCTCTAACTAACTTTTAACCAACTGTAACTAACACACTAGGCTAACCATGACAGCTTGTTTAACTATACACTAGTTAACACTCCCCCTCAAGCTCATGGTCTAAACATGTTAGCAACTCCAGTCTTGTTCAACAGCACTTAATGTTGTACTTTACCTAGGCTTTTTGTGAGCAAGTCAGCCAATTGATCCTTGGTATGAACTCTGTCTTCAGCATTCCTTGACATATTTTTTCCTTTACAAAATGACAATCTATGTCGATATGTTTAGTTCTTTCATGAAATATAGGATTTGCTGCAATTTGGATTGCAACCTTACTATCACACATCATCTTCACAAGTAATTCAATACTAACACTAAGTTCTTTGAATAGCCCCACTAGCCAAGTGATCTCTGCTGCACAATTTGCCATACTTCTAAATTCTGCTTCAACTGAACTTCTAGAAATTGTTTCTTGTTTCTTCGACTTCCAAGAAATCAGTGCTCCTCCAAGTTTAACTAGGTAACCACTGACAGACCTCCTAGTTTCAAGGCATGCTCCCCAATCTGAGTCACAATAAGCAAGCAATTCAGTTGTATCTTCAGCTGGCATTAACAGTCCAAGACCTAGGCTTCTTTTAAGTATCTAACCACCCTTAGTGTTGCCTCCATATGAGATTCTTTAGGACAGTGCATGAACAGACTTAACACCTGAACTGGAAATGCTAGATCATGTCTAGTCATAGTGAGGTAAAGTAATCTCCCCATCGGTCTGTGATAACTGCTTAGATCCTGCATCATAGGCTCATTTGTTTGTAATATGGACTCATCATACTTGACAGAGGTTAGCTTCTGATTTTGCTCAAGAGGTGTTCCTGCAGGCTTTGCTCCCCCTAGACCACATTCAGCTATTAGTTCTAGTGCATATTTCCTTTGAGACATATGAATTCCTTTACTGGATCTAGCAAACTCAATTCCTAGAAAGAACCTGAGTTCAATCTTTCATCTTAAACTTCTTCTGAAGATCCCTTTTTGTGTCATTTATAAGATTTTGATTGCTACCAGTTATCCATAGATCATCTACATACACTAATACAATAAGTATATCACTTGCAACCTGCCTGGTAAAGAGTGAATAATCATAGTGGCTTTGACAGAAACCCAACTGAACTAACGACTCAGTCAACTTTAGGTTCCATTGTCTAGGAGCTTGTTTGAGGCCATATAGTGACTTGTGTAGTTTGCAGACTTTAGTATCATTCTCCCCCTGTCTAGCAAAACCATCTGGAATGGACATGTACACCTCTTCAAGAAGATCCCCATTAATAAAGGCATTGTGGACATCCATTTGGTAAATGAACCAGCCTTTGGAAGCAGACAGAGCCACTATGGACCTGACAGTAACCATCTTTGCAACTGAACTGAAGGTCTCACTGTAATCTAAGCCCTCTTGTTGACTAAAGCCTTTAGCAACCAACCTAACTTTCAACCTCTCAACCTCTCATGTGGAGTTATATTTAACCTTATAGACCCATTTACAACCAATGAGCTTCTTACCAGGAGGTAAGTCCACCATGCTCTAAGTGTTATTAGCTTCGAGGGCAAAAATCTCAAGTGCCATAGCTTAAACCCATTGAGGATCAAGTGTTGCATCCTTATAGGAGGATGGTTCAATGATAGCTGAATAAGCAGACAGACTGGAAGCATACAAAGGAGACACATGATCATAGGTCAGGTGATTAGACAAGGGGAAGGAACATAAGTTAATTGTTTTGGTAGTGACAAAGTCATGAAGCCATAGGGGAGGCTTACTGGTTCTAAAGGATTTTCTTAGAGGAGCAATAGGGTCACTAGGAGGAGACTCAATCGAGCTAGCAGGAACTATGGAGTGAAATAGATGGTGAGGAACTAGAAGAGTCAAGAGGTTGACTTGTAGGTATAGGAACATGTAGTGGTGGATTATCAGGAGGAATCATGCTCAGGACTAGAAAGATAGGATTAGATAAGGCTTGAAGATATTTGAAAGGAAACACTTCCTCTTTGAAGACAATATGTCTATTGAAAAATAGAGATTTGGAGTGCAAATCATAAAAAACATAACCCTTTTGAGTTAAAGAATACCCCATCATGACTGCAGGTATAGCTCTATGAGAGAATTTGTCAAGAACCTTGGGATAAGTAGCAAAGCATAATCATCCAAAGGTCTTGACATGAGAGAGGGAAAGAGGTTGTGAATAGAGTATTTCAAAGGGGGTTTTAAACTTCAACAACTTAGAGGGAAGTCTGTTTAGGAGGTATACAGATGTGTTAACACATTCCCCCCAGAATTTTAAAGGAATAGAAGCCTGGAACCTAAGGGATCTTGCCATATCAAGAATTGTTCTGTGCTTCCTTTTAGCAACTCCACTCTGTTGTGGAGTGTAGACACATGTACTCTGATGGAAAATACCAAAAGTAGACATGAGTGACTGAAAAGCATGACTGAAAAACTCACTCCTATTATCAGTTATTTGAGTTTTAATGCTGGTAGAAAACAGATTTTTAACTTGAGTAACAAAATTCCTCAGCACCACTATTGTATCAGACTTAGAAGACATAAGAAACACCCATGTATATCTTGAAAAATCATCAACAATGGTTACAAAGTACCTCATTCCATTGTGAGTAGGTATCCTATAAGGACCCCAGATATCACAATGAACTAATTCAAATACAGACTTAGACAAATGAGTGCTTAAAGGAAAGAAAAGTTTAGATTGTTTAGCTAATGGACAGACAGTACAAGGATTAGAAGTTGCAACATCTGTAAGACTAATACTAGAAGACCTATTTATTACATCTAGAGGAGCATGACCTAATCTCCTATGCCACAAGGAGATAGACTCAGAAGAACCAACTGAATTAGCACTACTTGTTGGTGATTGAACAGGAGCTAGACTACTTAGACCTTCTTTAAGAACAAAGAGACTTTGATCTTCTCTACAAATCCTCTTGACCTATCCATTGGAAAGATCCTGAAAGATACAAAATTCAGGAAAGAATACAACCATACAATTAAGGTCTTAGGTAAGTTGTGAGACAGATAGAAGGTTGCATTTAAAATCAGGTATAAACAGCGCATTGTCAATAGTATAATGACTATTAACTTTAGTGGTACCAACATGAGACACTGAAACTACATCTCCAGTGGGTAGGTTAGCTTGTCTCCTTTCAGATTTAGGTACTACTTTGACCCTATCTAAGAGTCCAAGCTGAGAGGTCATGTGGTTAGATGCTCCAGTATCAATTATCCACTCCTTATGGACATATTGTGACACTAAAGTAGAAAGGGAGCTACCTGCAACTGTAGCTTTAGTGGGATGTTCTCCTCCATTATCACTGCCTTTGGACAACATCTGCAAGATCTAAGTGTATTGATCTTGTGTGAAGAAAGCAGCAGGGGATGAGGGAATCATGTTGTTGGCTTCAATGTTATTGTGAGATGTGCTTGCGCTATACCTGCAGACTGAGCAACATCAACATTATTAGCATAGGAACCACTGTTAGCACCCTTCTTCTTAGATCTCCAAACAACCGGATATCCTTTAACCTTAAAGCATTGATCCTTAGTGTGACCTCTGTATCCACACACTTCACATATAAGGAGAGACTTTTGTGGTTTCTGTGGCTTTTGTTGATTGTTATAGTGACCTCTTCCTGATTGATCATCTCCACCTGGAGGTAGACCAAAGTGAGCTCCACTATAGTTGATAACATGAGTAGGACCATTACTACCTTTCTGACTGAACATAGTTATGCTTTCAATCACTTTGGAATTAGCACTATCATGAGGCAATATCCTCTGACTTTCATTTTCAACAATGAGAGAGAAGGCTTTGTTCAAGATAGGAGTTGGAGTCTGCATCAGAATCTGACCTCTAGCTGCAGAATAAAACTCATTAATCCCCATAAGAAACTCTAGTAGCCTTTGATATTCAAAGTGCTCCTTAAACTTGACAGACTCAACACATGAACACCCTGGGTATGGCATAATAGAGTCAAACTCATTCCACAATCCTTTCAGAGTAGTATAGTAGTCTGTCACAGACATTGTACCCTGAGTAAGACTATGAATCTCTCTGTGTAATTGAAAAACATGTGCACCATTGATTTTATCAAACCTTTCCTTCAAATCACACCATACTTTGTGAGCATTACCCCCGTATACTACACTACTCAGAAGACCAGGTCTAACGACATTCATAATCCAAGATAAAACTACAGCATTACATTTTTCCCAAATATCAAACAGTTCAGGTGCAAACTGAGATTTAGGAAATCTTCCATCAACAAAACCTAGCTTACTTTTACCTAGGAGTCCAATTCTCATGGATCTGCTCCAGATTGCATAATTCTCAGAGCCAGTAAGTTGTAAGGAGATTAAGGAGCTACTTGAAGTATCACTCGGTTGAAGATATAGAGGATGATTATGGTCAATAGTTGGAGCTATGTAGCTGATTCCAAGAGCTACATGAGTTGAATTCGAATTGAGATTGTTAGCTTCTAAGGACCCTGATCCATCTTCAGTTGTGACTGCCATTGATGAGCAATCTATTTTCTGAATCTAGATCGTTTGATGAGGAAGATGCTTATTCACGATTCTACTGGAGACACAACTGAGAACCTAAGCACTACTTTATGCTGGACAACGAATCTACTAGCCTCAGAATTGCCAAGGCTCTGATACCATGATAAACTCCATTAATGGAGCTTTGAGTTGTGCAGAAGAAGAAGTAATTGAACATAAAATATCTTCTATTGAGTATGAAGTTAGTTACAATTTGAGGTGTATATATAGAATACACTTAACATGTGTGTGTAGCTGCTATTAGGAAGGTTCTAGAACTAAATACCTCTAACTAACTTTTAACCAACTGTAACTAACATTGTTGACTAGGCTAACCATGATAGCTTGTTTAACTATACACTCTAGTTAACATATCTAATGACCAAATGTACAGTTTTTTACACCCAATTGCACCCTTTTAGCCAACAAATTCATTTTTTCTAGCCCCCAAAAATAACTCTTGTACTTCACTTTTCGGACATGAGGAGTTCATAGTCCATGTTTGAATTCACTTTTTCAAAATGATATGTTTAGTTTCGAAATCTTAAATTCACTTTTTGGAAAGACAAGTCTGAAGCTATTTACTCCCTCCGTCCACTATTGTTTGTCAGGTATACTAAAAATAGTTGTCCAAAATTAATTGTCAATTTAAACAATCAAGAAACAATTATTCACTTTTTAGGGAGTTGATTATTCCATATTTAAATAGTTCAGGGGGTAATAGGACCCCTGTATATAATACATGTGTAGTTGAGAATTGGCTAATAGGTTGATGAGTCTTTTGGCTATTTTCTCATATAATTATAATTAAAAATCGCCGACAATTAAATTTGCAACTGCTTTTTATTTCTTAACTTATCTAATAAACTTCATTTTGAATCAACTATGGTTTACTATTGATTTTGTAAGAGTGTCTTCAATTCTTTGAGATGTTTTGTTAAACATCTCAAGTACAAACTAATTAGATTATCAAATAATTAAATTTTAAAAAATATTTTCTTTAATAATCACTATAACATTGGTTTAGTAATTAAAAGTATTACGAAATATTATACGAGTAAAAAAATGATATTCTAATTTGCTTATTCATTGAAGTGAAGTCTTGATTGTATTTTAAAATATTTTAGAATAATTTTGATACTTTATGTAACAATTGATTATATTGAAAAAATATTCAGAACTATAATCAATAAACGAGATTTAAACATTTGTGTTGTTGTGTAACAGACAATAATTTTATATGTTTATTTTGTTCTTACAAAATATTACAAGAAATGATATACTGTCAATTGAAAAAAATAATTATTAAAATATAATGCATTACAATTATTTTTCTCTTTTCTAAATTTTGGCTTTAGGTCATCCATTCTATTGAGCCATCCATGGTGATAAATGACAAAATATGTATTCATCAAATGTAATGGGAAAATTCCACAAATAAATTACATAAAAAAAATACTAACATATTGTATTCAGATTTCTATTAGACAAACTCAACAAAATACATCAACATATCTATAATATTTGGTATTGGAAACGACTTCAAACTGTCGCAAACAAACAAAATACATCAATATATATATATATGAAAGATGTTGTGGAATGCCTTTAAACCAAGAAATGACATTTATCTTTTTTCTCAAAATTTTTGACTTTTTTTTTTTTTTTAATTTATATGATATATTAAAAAAACTTAAAATGCAGTTACAACTTTTTTTTTTTTTTTTGTAAAACAATGTAAAATTAAATGCAATCTCTTTATTGTTGTTTTATGTGCTGTTATTGTAAATGAAAAAAAAAACTTGAGAAAAAATAGATAGTAATATTTGTTTTGAGTCATTTTATTGGATAAATGATTAGCTTACAAGAATCAAGAAAGTTCTCCTCAGTTTGAGCTGGTTTTTGGGACACTAAGATTGAAGACAGTTTGTTGATAAGATGTTAGATTGGGACGAAAGCTTTGGTGTTTTTATAAGATTTGGATAATTTTCTTCACTTTGGAGATGACTTTTCGAATATGAGTTTAGATCGAAAGGACTTCCGAACAAAGTACATGAAATGATTTTTGATAAAAGGACCGCTACAAACTTTTTAAAATTTCTCCATGATTTTATATATAAGGCGATGCCTAGCGTATATAATAATTTTTAGAATTCTACTTTGACTTTCCCTTTTGTGTATTGATAATTAATTATTTTTTTATAATAGCACTGCAGGTGTTTTTTTTTTTTTTTTGGTTTTCTCTTCATTTATATTTTATCATTTTTTATGAATTTACACTTGGAAACTTATTAGGTATTTTATGTGCTTTACACATTTGAAAAAATTTATGGAGAAACAATCAACTTGCAAATTATTATTTTTTATAGTTTTTAACTTAATTTTTTCTGTTTTACAAGTTATTATTACTGTGTTTTCTTAAGAAACTATTACTACAATAATATATAATGTGTCAAAGAGTTAGGGATTGTATCATAATCCTTTTGGTATTTGTCATATTCATTTCTTAAGATTGCCTTCAATAAATATTTTAAATGTTTTATGACCAAGAAAGAAAAATGAAATGGTGATAAGGCATATTAAACTATCAATTTCTTATCTTGAAAGGGTAATTTATTATTTATGTGTTCTAATGCAAGCTTTATTATATTTATTAACTTGAAATAACATTAGCAAATATATATTACTTGTCGTTTGTCATGTGATTCTATAGGTATTATTCTCTCTCTCTCTCTCTCTCTCTCTATATATATATATATATATATATATATATATTTAAAAAGGTAATAATCACCTACATCATTGTTTACCCTATTTTCTATTATGGAAAAATTACATGAGTTGGCAAACATTACTATGTTATTAGTTAAAAAGGATATAGTTTATTTTAATTACTATGAGTGGTTACGGTTTTCATTTTTTTGCCATTAATAATGGGACCCACGTTTCATTGTATACCCAACCAAGAAAACCTTTATTTGCATTTGTATACAAACTAAATTTCATCTCTCCTCTTCACATTCCCCTTTTCTCTCCTAAAATTACTCTTACACTTCCATTTTGAAATCTGAAATTTCCCTTCTCCCTCATAATCGATTTTTCAATCTTACATAGCCGCCTAAATCTTTTTGTTTTTTCCATTTTTTTTCGTTTGTATACTATTTGGGCTTTCATTTGGACGATGTGATTCTATCGAAACTGCTATCTGACTGTTGTCGCTGATGTTTCTGCATTTGTCACTATTGTTGTTTTTGTCCATAAATTCTTTCGAAAGAGAATTATGTCGTTAGGGTTTATTACTCATACGTCGCCACCAGTAATGAGTGCACTAATCGGTCTCTTATCGTCAATGATTCGATTGCTTTCCAGATCGATTCTAATGGTTAAAGACCAATCTAAACAAATTTTAGAGAAAAAATCTGTTGAAGAGTTGAGATTGAAGAAAAAACATGACCCTATTGCATTGCAGCAAGTTATCAACAATGTCAAAGCAACTGTCATTAAAATTGTTGAAGGAGGAAACAAGAGGAAAGCCAAATATTGTGATTCTAATAGCATTTAATCAAGAACATCTGACGAGGTTGTGTCTGTTTCATCAAATCGGAACAAATCTGAAGAACATGAAGTAATTGTATAAAATAATTTTGTATGTAGCGATTTTTATATTGTGGTAGTTATATACAAAATTGCTTGAGGTATATGTATATTTTTGTATACTTAAGTTCGATATTCATATACATACATTTACAAATCTGAAGAACATCAGGTAATTGTATAAAATAAGTTTGTATATAGCGATATATACAAAAAGTTTGTATATAGCGATTTGTATATTTTGATAGTTATATACAAAATTGTTTGAGGTATATGTATAATTCTATATATTTAAATATGATATTCATATAATCATATACATATAGATTTTATAGTTATATACAAACACAAATAGTTTTATTTATACAAATAGTTTATATTTGTAAAGCATATAATTGTAGAAATTGTGTCATTTGATTTGTCTAACCAACGTACAGTTAGAGAATAATTGTTAGTAATATACAATTTCTCAATTTTTGTATAAACAAAAATATATACTATACAAATCAATCATATTCTTTTTTGTTGTTCAAAACATGAAGTTTTCGTGTTGAATATACAAGAATATTGATGAACTAGAATTTTTTTCGTGTAATATTGCTTCAGTGGTATGAAGAAACCAGTTTTTATGGTGTTTGTATCATTATAAAACTCTTTTTTGGAAAAATATTTGATTTAAAACTATTAGCTTGATTCATAGGATTATTTAAATTTTATGTTACTTTATTTAGCGCTCATATATCTATTTACTTAAAAAAATATTGTATAAATTATAAACAAAAAACGTAATATACAAACAAAATGCTCTATATCAAACTAAACTATATCCATAAAATGTAATTAGATAAACTATACCTATAGAGCATTATTTCATTAAATCTGTTTTGCCATATATGAAATTTACCCTTCTATTATTTCCTACCATTTCAAAAATTACCAAAAAAAATCTCTTTTCCATAATTTCTATTACTTTTCCGGATACATCACTATAAACTATCACCCCAAGATTATTTTTTCCTTTTTTCGCGCCTAAAATAACTCTATGGTATTAACAATAATCTCCATCACTCTATTTTGAATTTCAAATCTTTTCTAATTTCTGATTTATCAATTGCAAGTTATTGAAGAGGAGTTAGTTCTTCTTCTTCATCCATTTTTTCTTTCCACTTCATCAGGTATTAAATTTTTTAATATTTTTTAGCTTTTTCATCTACATATTTAGTCGAAGAAAGATGCATCTTCAACTTCAAAATCGATTGTGGAAAAAACGCTCAAAAAAAGGGGAAAAAGATCGAGTTGTTGGTGGCTCATGTAAGGGCTTTATGTCGAGATCCATGGGTGACGCCATTGTTGAAAGTGAAAAAAAACTACGGAAGTTGATACAGAGTAAAAGAGAGTGTAAAAGGATTTCTTCATCATTTTTTTTTTGCTTTCAGCAGATCAGATTGTTGACTTTTTTCTGATTTTTTTATTGTTCATATTTTTTTGATACATATGGGTTTAGTTTTTTAATGTATCTAGTTGTTTTTCTTTCTTAAATTAATGTATAATGCATGCATTTCAACATTATGATACATTACAATTTTATCAAGAATTGTTGGTGGCTCCGTAAGGGCTTTGGGTCGAGATCCATGTGTGATGTCATTGTTGAAAGTGAAAAAAAGCTACAAGCGTTGACACAGAGCAAATGAGAAAGTGTGAAAGGATTTCTTCATCATTTTTTTTTTTGCTTTTAGCAGATCAAATTGTTGATTTTTTGTTGCTTTCCGCAGATCTTTTGATGTATCTACTTGATTTTGATTCTTATATTAATGTATAAATTCATTTCACATTTATGATACATTACAATTTTATCATGTACAATATATCGTTTCCAAATATTAGTTTTGATACATAACCCTAATTTATTGAAACACAAATTGGTATGTATCATGATCATAGTTATGTATTGGATACATATTATTACAAATTTCGTTATTTTTTACTACCGATACATACACCCTTCCTTATTCACTACTAAAAAAATAGTGAATACTGACCTAAAAATTACCGACCTCAAATGGAGGTCGGTAATTTCCAACCTCCGGAGGTCGGTATTCTTAAAAAGAATAAAATATTAAAAAAACCTTGTAGTCGGTTTTTATGCAAAATAAAGCGGGGAAACAAAATTCTGACCTATGGAGGTCGAAATTTTTCTCGGGAAAAATGAATTACAATAAAAACCGACCTCTTGATGTCGATATTAAATAAAATAAATAAATAACAATATTTTATTTTTTTCTCAATTAAATATAAAAAACAAAATTGAGAAATATTTTGATTTAATTTTATTAAAATCGTCTTCCGGAGGACGGTTTTGTGTAAAATAAAAAACAAAAAATATTATAATACCGACTTCCGAAAGTCGGTAAAATTAAATAGTATGTAATTTAATTAATTTTTATTAAAATATTTATAAAGTGACTTCCATAAAATTAATAAATTAATATTTTCAATTAACTTTAAATAAATCGTCTTCCGGATGACGATTTTATATAAATAAATAAAAAAATTAATATAAAATACCGACCTCATGAGGTCGGTATTTTTATTTCATCCAAATACTTTTAATAAAAGCGACATCCGGAGGTCGGTCTGTTTAAAATGTTCCTATTTATCATAATTTTGCTAGCATAATACTAAATTTTCATTTTACACCCACAATTAATTGTTTAAAAAAGTTTAACAATTTTGTATACTTTTATAAATAAAAAGTTAGAATACATGGAATAAACCAAAAACATCAATAATCCATATTTAGAGTATGAAACTACGTTGTTATGAAAACTGACTACAAGTAGTCGATTTTTATGCAAAATAAAGCAGGAAAACCAAATACCGACCTCTGGAGGTTGGAATTTTTCCCTGAAAAAAATGAATTACAATAAAAACCGACCTCTTGATGTCGGTACTATTTTTTCTCAATTAAATATAAAAAATAAAATTGAGAAATATTTTGATTTAATTTTATTTAAATCGTCTTTCGAAGGACGGTTTTGCGTAAAATAAAAAACAGAAAATATTATAATACCGACTTTCGGAAGTCGGTAAAATTAAATATTATGTAATTAAATTAATTTTCATTAAAATATTTATATAGTGGCTTCCAGAAAATTAATAAATTAATATTTTCAATTAACTTTAAATAAATATAAGTTAAAAAATAAATTAATAAAAAATACTGACCTCATGAGGTCGGTATTTTTATTTCATCTAATTACTTTTAAAAGCGACATCTAAAGGTTGGTTTGTTTAAATGTTCCTATAAATCATAATTTTGCTAGCATAATACTAAATTTTCATTTTACACCTACAATTAATTGTTTTAAAAAGTGTAACAATTTTGTATATTTTTATAAATAAAAAGTTAGAATTCGTGGAATAAACAAAAAAATATATATAATCCATATTTAGAGTATGAAATTACGTTGATATGAATTAAGAGATAATTATACTTATATTTCTAGAGTAATGTACAAATTCTATCAGTCTTTCGTCAAATCATGAACTTAATATATCATGTCATGATGTAGAGGTGAAGAACTAACATATAATCTATTCGAGTATGAAATGCGAGATAATATTAGTATATAAGTTCGATCTTGAATGGATGTCCAGTGTAGTGATTATATCGTAGGCAATGATGACATGTAAAGGATAATTCATCGGAGTATGAAATACGTTGGTTAATTATATACTCCTTTAGTAGTTTAACAAATCAAGTCTTATATATTAGTGGTTCAGTTATGAAATACATTATCAATTAAAGAAATACCGATGATCAATTCAAGGAGATTTATATATTAATTTTGATATTGATACACTTTAATTTGTTGATCGATAAAATTAAATTTATATAATTAGGAGGTATATAATTTAAATTTATAAAATTAACTTGATCGATAAAATTAAATTTATTAAATTAAACTTCTGTTGATGTGTAGTTAAATTAAATATATATATATATATGTGTGTGTGTGTGTGTGTGTAATTTTAATTTATATATGTAATTTTAATTAATAAAATCAACCTCAAGAGATGAATTTATATTAAAATAAATTAATAAATACCGACCTTAAGAGGTCGGTATATTTAAATTATTATTTTATTTAAATAATATCGACTTCACGATGTCGATATTTATTAAATATTTTTAAATATAGATAATTATTTTCAAAGATTTCGACATCCCGTGGTCAGTAAATTAAACACTTCTCTTAAAAAAAGAATGATAATATCAAAACCCTAAGTCATCTCTCAGTCCACTCTCAGTCCTCTCTCACCCCGACCCACCCCCCCTTCGCCCATCCCCACCCATCCCTGTGCCACGCCACACCACACCACCAAGCCCAGAAAAATGAATTACAATAAAAACCGACCTCTTGATGTCGGTATTAAATAAATAAATAAATAAAAATATTTTATTTTTTCTCAATTAAATATTAAAAACAAAATTGAAAAATATTTTGAATTAATTTTATTTAAATCATCTTTCGGAGGACGGGTTTGTGTAAAATAAAAAACAAAAAAAATTATAATATCGACTTCCAGAAGTCGGTAAAATTAAATAGTATGTAATTATATTAATTTTCATTAAAATATTTATATAATGACTTCCAGAAAAATTAATAAATTAATATTTTCAATTAACTTTAAATAAATCGTCCTCCGGATGACGATTTTATATAAGTTAAAATATAAATTAATATAAAATACCGATCTCCCGATGTCAATATTATTTAATTAACATGATTACTTTTTATTTATCTTAAAATTTAATGTGATACCAACCTCATGAGGTCGGTATTTTTTATTAAATCTAATTACTTTTCATAAAAGCGACATCCGGAGGTCGGTTTTATGAAATACAATGATTAATTATATACTCCTCGAGTAGTTTGAAAAATCAAGTCTTATATATTAGTGGTAATGTACAAATTCTATCAATCCGTCATCAAATCATGCACTTAATATCTCATGTAATGATGTAGAGGTGAAGAGCTAACATATAATCCATTCGAGTATGAAATGTGAGATAATACTTGTAGAAATGTCATGATAACAATTAATTATAAATTTTATATTTATATAATTAAGTGTTTAATTATTTGTACGTATAACCTTCAATGTCTTATCTCATTTTATGAAATAGACAATAGAACATCGTAAATTACTGTACAAAGCAAGTTCTATCAAGATTATTACGTTCGATCTTGAATGGATGTCAAGTGTATTGATCATATCGTAGGCAATGACATGTAAATTAAATTTATATAATTAGGAGGTATATAATTTAGATTTATAAAAATTAAATTGATCAATAAAATTAAATTTATTAAATTAAACTTTTGTTGATGTGTAGTTAAATTAAATTAAATATATATATAATATACATATATAATTTTAATTAATAAAATCGACCTCAAGAGGTGAGTTTATATTAAAATAAATTAATAAATACTGACCTTAAGAAGTCAGTATATTTAAATTATTATTTAATTTAAATAATATCGACTTCACGATGTCAGTATTTATTGAATATTTTAAAATATAAATAATTATTTTAAAAGATATCGACATTCCGTGGTTGGTAAATTAACACATCTTTTTAAAAGAGAATGATAATCTCAAAACCCTAAGTCATTTTTTTCACTCCAAGCCTCTCTCACTCCTCTCTCACGCCTGACCCATCCTCGACAGCCGCTCACCCCCACACATCCCCGACCGCCGCTCACCCCCACACATCCTCGACCGGCGCTGCAGCAGCAGGTCGCGCCACCATCCCGACCGGTGTGCCGCCTCGATCAACAACAATAAGAGCAGGTCACAATAGCAGCGCATAAGCGACAGCAACAGCGCGTGGGTGGCAGCAACAACAAACTCCGACAACAACTACAAACAGAGGGAGTATACATCAAAACTCACTGCGGCAGTGACAGATTAAGAGGGTAAGTTTAGCTTACTTGATTAATTTTAATTCATTCTTCTCCTATCTATTCATGTGGGTCTTTATATATGCCTATTTATATCTTCAACCTTTGCTGTAAAACCCCAGAATTTTTATCCATTTTTCAAAGTCCCAAACAAAATCACGCTTGGTCAAATTTGAATAAGCACTTAATTTTATTTCAAAACAACCCATGATTTATGATACTGTAAAATACTTGTGTATAAAAGAACAAAAAGAAAGTTGTTGTATCTAAAAGGTACAGGCCTTGCAATTTCTTCTCTACCTTTCTTTATTGGGTCATAATGTTGACCAAATTAGTGTGAAAATATAGACTGGTCAACGGACAGAGATTGACTTTTGGTGGCTACTCTATACATACATTACCGTAAAGCCAAAAATACTCACTGAAACGCGACTTTATTTTAGAAAACTATGTATTCCAATATGAGAAATGTTAAAGTTTGAATTCCAAAAAGATATCTATTCATGTGGGTGTTCTTTCTTTTTCTATGTTGATGCTTGTTTTCAAATTGGCTCGTATTTAATTAGGAAATAGGCAGTTGACGAATCTCGATGTTGCTGTGTGTTTGTGCCATGTAGTAACAAATGATTATTGACTCTTTTTCTAGTGTTGCAAGGGTTGATTTTGCGGGCTAGGCAACTGAGGAAGCTCAACATCAAAAAAAGTTGATACAAGCTTCTTTCATCAAAGTAGGAGATAAGGTTTGGTGTTTCTAAATTTCTAAAGTTCAAGTACAATTTCTTTTTATAATGTGTTTGTGTCCATCTAGTATTGATACTTAGTTTAAATTTTGTGATAATTTATTTGTGTCCATCGAGTGTTTGTTTAGCATAAGTACCAACACTAGTTGATCCTATTGATGAAAAAATTGATTTTTTTTTTGCAAGATCGATTTGTCTCCATCAAGTGTTGATAGTAAGCTTTAATTTAGGAATAATGTGTTTGTTAAGCATAAGTACCAACACTAGTTGATCCTATTGATGACAAAATTGATTTTCTTGGAAGATCGATTTGTGTCCATCTAGTGTTGACACTTGGCTTTAATTTAGGAATAATGTGTTTGTTAAGCATAAGTACCAACACTAGTTGATCCTATTGATGACA
>JAJOOR010007080.1:0-49922 GCA_036250505.1 Solanum acaule | reverse complement strand
GCAATTGTATTTTGACTATGAGGGGAGCTGGTAGTATGTCATGGCCCCCGTCCTATCTATGTATGTAGAGGTGTGCGTTGGACAAGTATTTTGTAAATAAGCTTGACTCTTGTTCTATGATGTCATTTTGAAATGGTTTGCCCTTAGTCCCTATTTCCCTTTAATTAATGTTGAATGTACTTCCGCGACTGATGAAGTGTGATGACAAGTTTGAGAGGCTTGTTTGGGGTTCCTTCGGGTTCCTCATTCGCCATGTCACGTCTAGGCCCTAGGCTTGGGTCGTGACAGAAAAGCTAACCATGAATCAAAACTACCATACCTTAGATGAAGATTCTTCACAAATTTGAGTGGAAAAGATGAGTTCTTGAGCCTTAGACTTCAACTTCTTCTTCTTCTCCAATGGAGGTTTTAGTGAGAAAAATATTTGGGGAAAGTTAGTTATGATTTGGGGTCTTGGGAATTATGAAGCAAATAGGTTAGTTAATGGTTTAAAAGTACTTATATTAGTGTATTAAAATAATATAAAACAACCCCACATTAAAATAATTAAAATAGAAATTACCTAAAATAAACTTACCTTGGCCTTGTTTAAGGCAGCCTACAGGCATGACCTACGACATGGCCTCACGGACCGTGGGTGGGGCCACGGATCATGTTGCAGGTTCGTGGTTCATGGCTTTCAGCTCCTCTTCCTAGCCCTTTGACCTACTCCTATATCCTACGGGGCGTGGATGGACCTGCGCCCAGTAGGTCCGATCCGTTGGTCACCAAATATTTTGGCAGCTTGGGTCGTTTGGGGCTAGGCTTTAGGGTCCTCCTCAGGGACCCTTGGTTGGTCTGGGGGTGTCGTACCTTGACGTTTAACCCCTAAAATCCTTGTCCTAGGTATGGAAAGCCATTTTACAACATTAACCCACACACCAAACTCTAAAACTCACACGTAAGGCTCTAGTTTCACCTACTGGTTTTAGGGGGCGTAACAATATCTCCCTCTTGGGGACATTCGTCCTCAAATGACACTTAAACACTTTACGGAATTAAAGACTCAAGACTAGAAGCATGTCATATATGAAACATCATAACAATGCACAAAACACGGAGGAAATATCAACTCCATCTCAATATATGCAATGCAACACAAGGAAGAAGGAATTACATCAACAACCCATTATGCATAAAAAACTTCAACATTTCTCATTTCATCGGGGAAATTACCTTCTCCAACTCAAATCATGCTCATCATAACATCATGAAGAAAATTATGCAATTACTCTAAAAAGCACATTTAAGCATGTTCAACAATTCGTCTCATGAAGCATATATGCGACTCATACTAAATGTACATCAATCATAAGAAATAAAAATCATAAAAACCTATTTTCTCATTAAACATGAATTTCACCAAAAATATGCATAACATAAGGAGATCATTGAAACACATAAATCACACGTGACTTCAAATCGTGAACATCCAGAACACTCAATGACCTTGCTATCTAAGCACATTATCTCCCCCTTGGAGTAAGCCTTTACGAACGTTTCTAAACACCATAAAACTCATCATGACTAAATCGGGTTCTACCACTAAATACACAAAGCCACAAGGAAGCCCATTCATACTAAGGATAACATAAGAGGCTATCAAGTCATAAAAGACAAACAACACCGAAATCTAAATAAGCGTAAGACACCTACCGAGAGAAACATTTGGATAACACTCTTGTTCACCTCTAGCTTGGAGAGCAACAAACCTAGTTTGCTTCTTCTCTCTTCCCCTAACCTTAAGCACCAGACAATCTCTAATCTTGTGGCCACTCTCACCACAACCATAACAACCCTCCGTACCGGCCAAACATATACTCTTTCCACACCTAGCACAAGTAGGTTTTAGCAACAAGGATTTACTATTTCTTCGTTTTGGAGGCTTAGGGTTAGACACCCTCTCATCACTAAATCTTGGGGGAAACCTACAAGGACTTAGTCCAAAGGACCTTTCAAGAGAATAATTTTCACCCTCAATCATCAACCCCTTTCTCTCCCTCAATCTTTCTTCACGTTTCTCTTCCTCAATTTGGAGTGCATAAACCGTAAGGTGAAAAATATTCATATCATGATCAAGCATGGCCATACGACATTCTTTCTCCATTGGATTGGACAAACCCGACACAAACTTACTCATTTCCAACCTAGGGTCAGACACTAAAATTGGAACATACCTAGACAATCGGTTGAACCTTAATGCATATTCCTTAACACTCTTATCACCTTGCCTAAGGTTAATGAACTGAAGCACCAAAGCTTCTCTCATCTCTAAAGGGAAGTACCTACCTGGAAAAGCACTCTTGAACGCTTCCCACTCTATGGACCTCTTCCTACCAGACTAGCCCCTTTCAATTGATCGAACCAAACTCGAGCAACCCCTTTGAGTTGATAAGAAGCCCACTCCGCCTTTTCAACCGGGGTTATTCCCACCAAGTCTAACATCCTAGAGACCCTATATATAAACTCTTGGGGACCCTCTCCCACCTTGGAGCCATAGAACTCCGGAGCCAACGATAGAAAAGTCGACCTAATCTCCGCATTAGCCATATTTTCCCCTATAGGGTCAATTGGAGCTTGGGGAGGAGCTTGGAGAGGAACCTCTTACTCCACATTGCCTTCCTCATTCCTTTAGACGTTAGCCCTTAAAGTAGTCATATCCTAAAAACAATAGGGCACAAATTAGGAGAAAGATCTACTAAAGCTAAACTCTATGGAACGACTTAGAGAATGAAGAAGTGAAGTTTTCCTAACATCCAGTAGCCTCTTATTAATAAATGTGGTGCGCCTCACATTTATGAATAAGACTCTACTAGATGTGGTTTGAGACATCCTAGAACCATCCCAAAATCTTGTGCTCTTATATCATGTTTCATACGACCCAAGGGTACCCCCTGGACGTAACACGACGTACAAGACTCTGAAAAGCCTCATACAAACCTCATAGCATATCATAACATAAGATAATAGAAAAATGGTGCGGAATTTAAAACTTTTCTTTACAATCGAAGTCTTTTATAAAAACAAGTGTGAGTCTACAACACTATGTCTCAAAACATCTATAACATTTGAATACAATCTTAGGGACACAACCCTTACAAAAGTCTAAAACATAAAGAAAGACTTAAAGGACATAATGGTCAAGCCCTCGAATACTATGAGGACTTACCAAACTTCTTCTTCTTCATCTACTATGATCCTAGCCACGAGGATGGAAATCGATATCGCCAAACCCTACACTTTGTAAAAATGTAGAAGAAAATATGGGTTAGCACAAGTATGTACCAAGTATGATAGCCATGCATAAAAACCTTTGAAAACATGCTAAAAGGGACATTTTAGTTTGAATGAATGCACTTGCTAATTTGTATCATCATTTGGAAAGTAGTGTGAAAACACAAGTCATAAGCATAAAAGACATCACGAAGAGATATAGACTATAGCATGGTAGACATCAACCACAACTAGTTAACATAAGAAATATCATTAGAAACATATACATAGTCAATACACTCTAGTGTTAACATGACATGTGAGAAACACTTCGTGAGCCACCTCAAGGCAAGCATGTGCAATGTATGGACAAGATCCCATAATCCTACCCGCACTAAGAAAGTCACTTTACATCCTCATTCATGTTTACTCATCCCTTAGCCTATCTCTCATAGACTAGGAAACATTCACTTTTAGTCAACCACATCAGGGAAAACAACTCATAGCAACAATCCAAGTTAACATGAAACATTACAAGTAGCCTTAACATCAATTGAAATTACCATTTAGACACAAGCACATTCATTACATGAGTCATCTTTACAAATAGGAACCTACCATAACTACTCTCAAAGCCTACTTGTGCAATGCATGGATGAACTCCCATACCCCCACCCATACTAAGTAGAACTCCTTGAATAGCCATAGTACATCCTAGACTTGACCTTGTGGGAATTAGCCTTAACCGACATAGACCATGTGAGCTTGCATGGAATCTGGTGTATGCCCCACACCGAAAAGGGGTGTCCTACTTGCCTAAGGTAGAACTAAAATGTGTTAGCTTGGAAATGAATCCAATGGCTAAATGACCCACGGGGGGCCGTAGTTCTAGGATAAGGAGATTACTACTAGAAACCCAACCTTTCTAGTGGGGGAACTTCCATCTCATGAGATACATTATAGAAGTCTGTCCTTTCTATCGGGGGAGCTTCCATATCATATTCAATATCCACTCGGTGCTAGGCATAACTTCCCACAAATACATGTTTAGTCTTGAATTGAGATTACAAGCATGAAGTAGTATCTTACCATCTATCCAACACAATTCATAAATATAGCTCATAGATTCATTAGGTGAGAATGGACTTTCAACCTAGAATCTTCATGATAGATTCAAGTAGGAGAGAACTTACTTTCAACCTAGAATCATAGATATGTGAGGAAAACTTTCACATTATACTTATTATGTGTTTATGAGAATGAACTTTCAATTAACACAATAATATCATCATAATCATAGAATAATCATGTATAACTGTGTGTGAGTGGGAATAGACTTTCAACAACACCACAATTACATCAAAGTCCTGATCACTTTACTTGCTCAAAAGATGGTCTTACATCATGAACACACTTTCATAAGGCATGCATAATATCGTATATTTCCCCTTTTAGGACCAAAGACTATATTCAATTGACACATCTAGCATTCATTATATTAGACATGGACATAGTCTTAGTTCAAGTAATCTAGTCATTAAATGCATGATCTCAAACACTCATAATATAGGTCATGTTGGTGGCGTATTTCCATAATGACACCACATACAATTCAACACATAACAATTTAGAGTAAAATCATGCTCATAAAGTATACACATAATGCCATAAATTGGCATAAGTCTCATATTTTACCCCTCTTGGATCAAGGATCACAGTCAATCAATCACATTTATGGTGACTACATTAAATATGGAAGTCAGCATGATTCAAATAACCCAACTAATATGACATAATCTCATAATATTCATCTTACTACAAATCACCTACATCACAAAGTCACAAATTAGGGACATGGGGGTTCATCAGTTCTTGGAGAAAAATCAACATCAAAACCATAGAAATTCCTTAATTAATACATAATTCAAGTAATTAATTCATTATATTCATGATTCTGTAGCATTCTAATCATATTATTCAATACCCACACCTTAAGATCTAACTTGAGAAGTTAGTAAAATTCATGGATTCATGGAAGAATTTATCATAAAACCACCATATAAACAGAAATTAGATCCTAATATAGGATAATTAAATCATTGAAAACATTTTGAGAAAGAATCCATGACTTAGATTGAAAGCCCTAGTTTTGGGGAATTCCCTACTTTGAAATTGAAAGTTTAAGGACTTCATGGATGAAAATATAACCATGAAAAACTACCATAACTTAGATGAATATTCTTCACGAATTTGAGTGGAAAAGATGAGTTCTTGAGCCTTAGACTTCAACTCCTTCTTCTTCTCCAATGGAGGTTTTAGTGAGAGAAATATTTGGGGAAAGTTAGTTCTGATTTGGGGTCTTGGGAATTCTGAAGTAAATAGATTAGTTAATGGTTTAAAAGTACTTATATTATTGTATTAAAATAATATAAAAGAACCCCATATTAAAATAATTAAAATAGAAATTACCTAAAATAAACTCACCTTGGCCAAGTTTGAGGTAACCTACATGCATGATCTTCAACCTGGCCTCACGGACAGTGAGTGGGTCCACGGGGCGGGCTGCAAGTTCGTGGTTTATGGCCTGAAACTCCTCTTAAAGGCCCATTGACCTACGCCCATGTCCTATAGGGTGTGGATGGACTTACGCCCAATAGGTCCCATCCATAGGTCACCAAATCTTTTGGCAGCTTGGGCAGTTTGGGGCTAGGCTTTAGGGTCCTCCTCAAGTACCCTTGGTTGGTTCTTGGGGGGTCTTACCTTGACGTTTAACCCTAAACACCTTTTCCTAGGTATGGGAAGCCATTTTACAACATTGACCCGCACACCAAACTCAAAAACTCACACGTAAGGCTCTAGTTTCACCTACTAGTTTTAGGGGGGGTAACAGAGTCTATTGTGATTGTTCCATTTCCGTCAATCAGAAGAGTACCAAGGCTGATTTAGTTGAGTTAGACATGGTAGATTTTGATGTCATTACGGGTATGGACTGGCTTCACGCCTGTTATGCATCAATAGATTGTAGAACTCAAGTAGTCAAGTTCCAGTTTCCTAATGAGTCAGTTATAGAGTGGAAGAGCAGTTCAATAGTGCCTAAGGGTCATTTTATTTCGTACCTTAAGGCGATAAAGTTAGTTTCCAAGGGATGTGTCTATCACTTAGTCTGAGTTAATGACTCTAGTGTTTAGATACATCTTATTCAGTTAGTTCCAGTAGTGAACGAGTTTCCAGAAGTCTTTACAGAGAGAAATAAACTTTGGTATAGATATTCTTCCTGACTTGATTCTGTGGCATTATTAGGGTACATTGTTTCCGGTGATGGAAGTAGAGTTGACACTTAGAAAATAAAGGCAGTGCAGAATTGTCCTAGACCCACATCTCCAACTGATATTAAGAGTTTCTTGGGGTTGGTTGGATATTATAGAAGGTTCGTAGAGGGGTTATCATCTATTTCGTCCCCTTTGACCAAGTTGTCTCAGAAAACAGTGAAGTTTCAATGGTCTGAATGTTGTGAGAAAAACTTTCAGGAATTGAAAATGAGGTTGATTACTGCCCTAGTTTTGACCTTACCAGAGAGTACACAAAGCTTTGTTGTATATTGTGATGCATCCAGAGTTGGTTTGGGTTGTGTTTTAATGAGGAATGGTAAAGTTATAGCTTATGCCTCCTGACAGTTAAAAGTTCAAGAGAGGAATTACCCAACCCAAGATCTAGAGTTGGCCGCCGTAGTATTTGCTTTGAAAATATGGCGGCATTATCTTTATGGAATTCATGTAGATTTATTCACTGATCACAAGAGTCTTCAGTATGTGTTTAGTTAGAAAGAACTTAATCTCAGACAGAGAAGGTGGTTAGAGTTACTCAAAGATTATGACATGATTATTTTTTATCACCCAGGTAAGGCTATTGTTGTTGGTGATGCCTTGAGTAGATTATCTATGGGTAGTACCGCCCATTAGATAAGAAAGATTTAGCAAAAGATGTGCACAGACTTACATGCATGGGAGTTCGGCTAATGGATTCTACAGAAGGAGGGGTAGTGGTGATGAATGGGGCTGAATCATCATTAGTGTCTGAAGTTAAGGAGAAGCAAGACCAGGATCCTATTTTTCTTGAATTAAAGGCAAATGTTCATAAGCAAAAAGTAATGGATTTTGAACAAGGGGGAGATGGTGTATTGAGGTATCAAGGTAGATTGCGTGTACTAAGGGTGGATGAACTCCAGGAGAGGATCATGGAGGAAGCTCATAGATCCAGACATTCCATCCATCTGGGTTCCACAAAGATGTATCGTGACTTGAGAATGGTATATTGGTGGAATAGTATGAAGAAGGGCATTGCAGAGTTTGTTGCAAAGTGCCCGAATTGTCAACAAGTTAAAGTAAAGCAGCAAAGGTCCGGTGGTATGTCTAAGAATGTAGAACTTCCGGAATGGAAGTGGGAGATGATTAATGTAGATTTCATTACTGGGTTGGCATGGTCTCGCAGGCAACGTGATTCTATTTGGGTGATTGTTGATAGAATGACAAAATCGACCCAATTTTTTACGGTAAAGACTATCATTCAGTAGAGGACTATGCTAAGTTGTATCTTCAAGAGGTAGTTAGACTTCATGGGGTGCCGTTTCGATTATATCAAATAGAGGTGCACAATTTACTTCACAGTTCTAGAAATCCTTTCAGCAAAGACCTAGGTTCAAAGGTGAACTTGAGTACTGTTTTCCATCCACAGATAGATGGTCAAGTAGAGAACACTATTCAGACTTTAGAAGATATGTGAAGGGCCTGGGTGATCGATTTCAAGGGTAATTGGGATGATCACTTACCTCTCATTAAGTTCGCTTACAACAATAGTTACCACTCTAGCATCCAAATGGCTCCTTATGAAGCTCTTTATGGGAGAAGATGCAGATCTCCTATTGGATGGTTTGAAGTTGGTGAAGCTGTGTTGATAGGACCATACTTAGTTCATCAAGCAATGGAGGAAGTGTAAGTCATTCAAGAGAGGTTGAAAACAGCTCAGAGTCGTCAGAAATCCTACACTGATGTTAGGAGAAGGGACTTAGAGTTTTAAATAGATGATTGGGTATACTTGAAAGTTTCACCCATAAAGGGCGTTTTGAAATTTGGTAAGAAGGGGAAACTTAGAACCCGGTATATTGGCCCTTACAGAATATCCAAAAGGGTTGGTAATGTAGCTTATGAATTAGAGCTACCCCAAGAGAGTTAGCAGTGGTTCACCCGGTATTTCACGTCTCTATGTTGAAGAAGTGCATGGACGATCCTTCACTTATCATACCTACTGAAGATATAGGTATCAAGGATAGCTTATCATATAGGGATATTCCTATTTAGATTCTAGTTCGCCAAGTTTGCAAGTTGAGGACCAAGGAATTAGCATCAGTCAAATTTCTTTGGAGAAATCAGTTTGTTGGGAAAGCTACTTGGGAAGTTGAGGAGGATATGAAGAAGATATATCCACATCTCTTTGAATCCGGGGAAGGTCCAAATTAAGGTACTAATCCGTTTCTTGGCTTTTCTTTTAAGTTGGCATGTTGTATTTGCATTTTGCTTGTTGGGTGTTTTAACTGAATGTTAGATGTTACGCCCTTCGCCTTCTAAGTTTGATCGCATTCAAGGACGAATGTTACCATGAGGGAGATATTGTAACACTCCACAACTAGAAAGAGCTAGAATTAGAAAGAGTCATTTTTTGAAATAATGAAAAATCTGGAAATTTGACAAAGTTAAGTATGAGTTTTGGGTCAAATGACCATAACTCCTAGCTCAGGATGAGTTAGGTGTGCTAAAAGATACCGTAGGAAATATCTTTGGATTATATTTCCAACGCCACCGAATTTGATCAGTTTCGAGTTCGTATGAGGGAGATATGCCCATTTGAAGTTGGTTGTCTAGATAAGGAAAGTCAAAACCAGATTTTTGAAGGGTATTATGGTCTTTACACTACTCAATTAAATTATTTCATTTTCGGTAATTATTTGGGGTCTAAACAGAGTTAGTTCAGTTAACACAATGGAGAATTATGCTAGGGCTTTGAGAGAAGAGAAAAGAGGAGGAAAGGAGAAGAAAAGTTCAATATTAGTCAAGTTCTTGCGAGTTTGGTTGAGGATTTCGCCAAGGATTTAATCCTACGAGGTGTGTGAGTTCACATAGCATTGGGTTCGTTCACCCATGCGCTAAACATGTTTATTTTTAGTATGATTTTCTTCCTAAAAGATTGAGAATTTATTGTTCTTGAGTTGTGTTTTTGAATTGCTTTCGGTCTTGAATTTGGGATGAGATTGAGGAGTTCTTGAGTGTTTAAGGTCGATTATTAGAGTTGTTTTAAGTTAGATTCTTGTGTACATATACTGGGTAGCTGAATCTAAAGAGAATTTAAGAAAAAGAACCGAGTTTAGGCGAATTGGGGTTAAAAAACGAAGAAGGAAAAAGTCGGGCGAATCTGGGTACCAGGTCCGCGACGCGGACCTGTTCCTCAGGATTTGAAAAAAATTCTCCGCGTTGTGGAGTGGTCACGGAACGTTATGCCTCAAAATTTATTTCGCGACCAAATATTTAAATGCATCTCTGCGTCTCGGACTTGCTTCCAGACATTGATTTCCTGATCTTTTCTCATGTTTAACTATCTAAAAACACTCCTAAACATTATGAGATATTTCCTATCACATATCACAATCCTTGAATCTATAATTCAATTCAAAGAAATTTAAGAGTCGAACTCAAGAGAAGTTAAGAGTCAAGTCGAGAGAACTTAAGAGTCAAGTCAAGAAAAGTTGAGAGTCAAGTCAAGAGTAGTCCATAAAGTTTTCCAAGAGTCTTTTACAAATGTTTTAACTTTGTTTTAAGACTTGAGTTTTGAGTTTAGTAAAGAGTAAGGATTGAAGTACATTTCTTCAAAAGAGTATATCGGAACTATGTATTCCCAAAGAGTAAATTTTTTCCCACATTTAAACAAGAAAAAGAAACTTTGATTTCCAAAAGAGCCATTGAGCTAGTTTTTAGTAATTTATTGCGATTACTTTTTTGATTCACCATTACAATTATAATTAGATATGTTTCTTTATCAAAGATTTTTTTCCCTCTCTTATTTTCCTTTTGATGAGAAGACTTTTCCATCTCTTATTTTCTTTTTGAAGACAAAGACCATTTTATTGATTTTATCAATTTCATCATTAGTTTCTAGGCATAACAACTTATTCATCCATATTTTCTTGATTACAGGTTTCGTTTGTTTTTTTTTCTTAATTATTTCTTTCAAAATAAACTCCTATTAAAGAAATAAAATTATTTTCTTCTTGGTGAAATCATGAGTAGAAAAATTATATTGATTATACAACTAAAAATCTTCATTTTTTCTCATTTAGCATTTTGATTTTTCTTCAAATCTGTTTTTTTTTTCAAAGTAACTTATCGTTTCAGATAAAACTGTGTTCTTTTACTTGTACGATCTTGAGTAAGACAGTCGAATTCTTAGAAAAAGCCTGAGTGACTAGTAGTGAAGTAGCAATATCAACAACCCTGACGTGTGTTCAAGATCAAGTTTCAAGTTTATAGTATTCACTTCATCTCCC
This sequence comes from Solanum acaule, assembly GCA_036250505.1. Lineage (NCBI taxonomy): Eukaryota > Viridiplantae > Streptophyta > Magnoliopsida > Solanales > Solanaceae > Solanum > Solanum acaule. The sequence continues at coordinate 39,079 of JAJOOR010007080.1, read as the reverse complement.
GTGAGTGAATGTGGAAGAGAGAATCTTTCGTGAAAGGTATATGTGCTAGCCCTAATTTATCGAAAAGAAAGAGTAAGGAGAAAGAGATTTCAACAATTGATTCAAAGAAGTACTCGTATGATAGTGATTTTATGTAGTTCGTTTTAGAAAGCTTTCTATCATCAGTTTATCTTATTTGAGAAAATTTTATATTATACGATAAAACTTACTCATTTGATAAAATTTTGATCTTTATGCATCATTGTTCCTATTTTTTTGTCCTTCTTGAAATTCTGAAAATCAATATTTCATAAAATATGGTGTTGTTCATTCTAGTGTTGGAACAAGTTATATTGATAAAATGTTGGTGTTCATTGTGGTATAAGATTACTAATTGGATAAAGATATATTTATAAAACAACCTCAATTTATACTATTTTATTTCCAAATTTGTTGAATTTCTTACAAATCTTTTGATATCCAAAAGGTAATTTTATAGCAGAATCAAAATCAACATTTTGACAATAATACCTTTTAGTTCCAACGTTATAAGGAACTAATTTTGACAATTATACATATTTATAGTTTCTATTTTCTTTAGTTGGTATGCTAATTTTGTGGAACTCATATTTATTGTGCTTACTTTTGAATTCATAATCACAATTATAGTTTGATATGATTTTTTACTTAAAGATCCTCTTTTGAAGGATTCACGTATCTCTCTCTTTTTTGGTTGATTTTTTAAATTTTAGTGCTAATTTTTTGAGAGTGAGAATTTGTAATCTAGTTAATAGGATTGCCACCATCAAGCACATTCCTTATGTGATACAATTACTATAAAAAACATGTATTTTTCTCTCTCCAATTCCGTTTCAATTCTTTTGTAAATAAGTACCAAATTATATTCTATTTATATGGAATACGAATGTACGTAAAATCATCAAAAAAAAAATTTGTATACCCTAATAATTATCTCTGCATACCAATTTGTATACCAACAATAAAAAAAATTAAGTTTATATTATAAAATAAATAGATTATCACAATGTGAAGCCAATTTATATACAGTCTGATTCCAACATATGTTTTTCTTTGTAAGACAATTTCATTATTAAATAATCTCATTCTCTAAAATGTTGTACATTCTAATATAACGTTGATATTCAGTGCATAGTATACCATTATAGTGATCAATATATATATATATATATATATATATATTTTATAAAATGATTTAGAGTACGTTGTAAAATTGAGGTTATGTATATGTTCCAACATTAAAACTTAATGCACCATAATTTAGTAAATTATGTAACAAATTTTTCTTAGCACAACATATTTGATTACTAACTTATACATTATTGTGTCGACTCCTAATTGTGAAGCAATAGATCATATTTGTAATAGCGCATTAGCATTAGTGTTTTACTAGTGTTGTAACATTGTTTTATTGCGCACAATTTGATTAGGATTAGGTTTGTTCAATTTATTCAGGCGTTAGTTGTATTAGTTGTCGTTATTTGTTCCTGCATTATAGGAGTTTGTTTAGGCTGATTTTGTTTATTCCATATGCATAAAAACTCTACAAGAGTCTCATCAAAGAAATATACTTTCTTCTACTTTATTTCTGTCTTTATATGGCATCAGAGCCACAAATACTCTAATGAGTAATTTTTTTCCTCCACGTGAATGGCTCCCTCCACACCAGTTGCGAATGTTGATGCTTCCCCTGTCATTAAACACCTGATTCAGTTTAACCCAGCCTCTCAACTTCCCATTAAACTATCTGGCAGCCACAACTTCACAGTTTGGACAGCCCAGATTGCCATGCTACTTCATGGCCATGATCTTTATGGTCATCTTGACGACACCACGTTGTCTCCTAAAAACCAATTGTCACTAACGCAGGTGAAACCGCCAATCCCGAGTATAAAGATTGGTTTCGACAAGATAAATAGATTCAAAATGCTCTTATGGCCTCTGTTGATGCCATAATCGCATCTATTGCCGCATCCGCTGATAACTCCAAAGCTGCTTGGGATAACCTTCACACCTCTTTAGCGAACAAGTCTCAAACTCACATCTTCATGTAACACCCCACAACTAGAAAGAGCTAGAATTAGAAAGAATCATTTTTGGAAAGAATGAAAAATCTGGAAATTTGACAAAGTTAAGTACGAGTTTTGGGTCAACTTCACACGAGCATAATTCCTAGCTCACGGTGTGCTACAAGATACCGTAGGAAATATCTTTGGATTATCTTTCCAACGCCACCAAGTTTGATCAGTTTCGAGTTTACACGAGGGAGATATGCCCATTTGAAGTTGGGCTATCTAGATAAGGAAAGTCAAAACCGGATTTTTGAAGGGTATTATCGTCTTTTCACTGCTCAATTAAATTATTTCGATTTTGGTAATTATTTGGGGTCTAAACTGAGTTAGTTTAGTTTACGCAATTGAGAATTACTCTAGGGCTTTGAGAGAAGAGAAAAGAGGAGGAAAGGAGAAGAAAAGTTCACGATTCGTCAAGTTCTTGCGAGTTTGGTTGAGGATTTTGCTAAGGATTCAATCCTACGAGGTATCTGAGTTCACATAGTGTTGGGCTCATTCACCCATTCACCAAACATGTTTATTTCAGTATGATTTTCGTCCTAAAAGATTGAGACTTTGATGTTCTTGACTTGTGTTATTGAATTGCTTTCGTTCTTGAACTTGTGATGAGATTGAGGAGTTCTTGAGAGTTTAAGGTCGATTGTTAGAGTTCTTTTGAGTTAGCTTCTTGTGTACATATACTTGGGTATCTGAATCTAAAGAGAATTTTAGAAAAAGAACCGAGTTAAGGCGAATTGGGGTTAGAAAATGAAGAAGGAAAAAGTCAGGTGAATCTAGGTACCAGGTTCGCGACAACGTGGAGTGGTCACGAACCGTTCTGCCTCAAAATTTATTTCGCGACCAAATATTTAAATGCATCTCCACTTCGCGGACTTACTTCCAGACAGTGATTTCTTGATCTTTTCTCATTATAACTATCACAAAACACTCCTGAACATCATGAGATCTTTCTTATCCCAAATCACAATCCTTGACTCCATAATTCAATTCAAGGAAAGTTAAGAGTCAAGTAAAGAGAAGTTAAGAGTTAAGTCAAGAGAAGTTGAGAGTCAAGTCAAGAGAAGTCCATAGAGTTTTCCAAAAGTCTTTTACAAATGTTTTAACCTTGTTTTAAGACTTGAGTTTTGAGTTGAGTAAAAAGTAAAGATTGAAGTTCATTTCTTCAAAAGAGTATATCGGGACTGTGTATTCTGAAAGACTAAAATATTTTCCACAATGAAGAAAGAGAGGAAACTTTGATTTAGAAGAGGATCCTTTGAGCTTAGTTTTGAGCAATTATATCAAACTACATAAAGAAGTATGTTTTTAAACATAAGGGCTAGTATTATATTTTGGGAGTAGTATTGAGTACCGATATGGGGGAGAGTTCAGACATCTCCCAGCCCCCATAAATCATGTAGCCACTATGGGTAGAAAAGGGTCATACTTTTTAGATGATTCCTTAGTTCTTTTTAGCATAAACTAGTGGATCCACTTAGTAGTCAGGTTTTATACCCTCGGCAAGGTATCAAACGACCTTGGAAGCGTGAGGCAAAACGTTGTATCATCACAATAGCTCTTAAGTGATGGTAGTCAGTTAGAGAAACTCCCACAACAATATTTTGTATTTTTATATACATTTTAGAGTTTATATTGTATCTTTGCATACACAGAGTTACATTTGTATTTCTAAATGCACAGAGTTATTATCCATGTTTTAAAAGATTTTATTTCTATTGCATTTACATTATTGCTTTGTATTGAAATGAGTTTAGTTCAATTCAGGTCAGTTGAGACCAGGTTTGTTCTCTCAGTTTCTTTCAAGCTTAAGTCTTGTTTTAATATTCCCCTCGCATGCTCGTACATTAAATGTACTGATGCCATTTGGCATGCATCGTTGTTATGATACAGATACAGGTAACCAGGATCAGCATCCAACGCTTTGTTGATCCAGTTGAGCATTCAGAGTCTTGTGGTGAGCCTCCTTGCTTTCTGGAGGATCCCTATTTACATTGCTTTAATAGTTTTCAGTTGTTAGGATGATCAGGGGTCTTGTCCCGACATCCCTTGCAGATTTAGAGGCTACATAGATAGACAGTTAGATAGATAATTTGTCACTATTTTGTTATTGGCTTATGTTTTGAGACTTGAGTTGCAATCTTGGCTAGTTTTTTTAATGTTCTTTTAAGACATTCTAATTTTATTTTATGATTTCATGATTTGAGACTATTTTCTTGTATTTAAGTCTTCCGCTGAGTAGTAAGCCAGGCCAAGGGTCGCTTGGGGACAACAATGGTTCTCGAGTGCCAGTCCCACCCAGGTGTAGGCTCGAGGCGTGACACTTCAGCCTCTGTCACCATCTAAGTCGAGTCAGCAAGGATGAAAAATCTATTGTTGACTATCTGTGTGAGATTCACTTTCTATCTAATGAACTCGCGACAGATGGTTCACTGGTCAATAATGAAGAACTTGTGGTGAAAATATTGAGTGGCCTCGGTCCTGAGTTCCGTGAGATTTCAGCAGCAATACGAGCACGCGATTCTCCCATCTGCTACACTGAAGTTTTCGACAAACTTCTTGATCACAAAGTTTTCCTCAAACATAAGGACCTAAAAAAGACTACCACTCAGGTGACTGCAATAGTTGCTCAACGCATAACATATCCCCAATCAGCCTCACGCAATACTCGACGCGTCCCCCAACTAGACAGCCCACTCAAATCGCACTCCTGAACATTTGAACAACAGTTCTCAATGGTTTAATTTCCCACAACAACCCTTACGTGTCCGCTGTCAACTTTATGACAAATTTGGGCATACGACTAATGTTTGTAAGTCCTGATCCCATAACCACTTTGACGCAAAGGCTAATTTTGTTGTCCATACATAGGCGCATGACCCTTGGATTGTCAACTCGGGTGCATTTCACCACATTACTCATTTATCTACTTCAAATAATTCCTTTAAACTCTCTTATGTTTTATGTGCTCCGGCTATCAAGCGTAAGCTTCTTTCAGTTTCTCAACTTTTCCAAGACAACCTAACCTCAGTAGAGGTTTTTCCTTTCAATTTTCTTGTGAAGTATCTGACTATGGGAACTCATCTTCTGTGCGGCCCGAATAAAGCAACACTTTATGAATGGCCATCACTATCTCGCCCAACCATCACTGTTGCTGTTACCAGCCCTTCATTACATCTGTGGCATCGAAGATTGGATCACCCCTTTTCTCGAGTTTTATATTGCAATATCAATAATTTCAATCTTTCTTATTGTTTGAAAGATAAATTCACTTATTGTAATTCGTGTTGTTGCAATAAAGCCCACAAATTTCCATTTTCTTCAAACAAATTTTCCAACAAATCGCCATTAGAAACACTTTATAGTGATCTGTGGGGACCCTCCCGGTGCTTTCAATTGATAATAAACGTTATTGTATTTTTGTTGATCAATATAGAAGGTACATCTGGTTATACACACTGAAAAACAAAACTGAAATTCAACAAATTTTCACCACTTACATCGCGTGCTTGAAAAACATTTTGATACAAAAATACTCACCCTTTACACTGATGGAGGAGGCAAATATCAAATAGTTGACTCATATATTTACTCCAATGGCTTACAACACCTTGTTTCTCCACCAAACACGCCTCAACAGGTTGTCGTGGCTGAAAAACGTCATCATCACCTAGTTGAGACAACCCAAACGCTTCTTCATCAAGCTGTCTTACCATCTGATTTTTGGTCGTTTGCCTGTCATTATGTCACATATCTCATCAATTGTCTACCTACTAGCACCCTTAATAACATGTCACCATTTGAAATTCTTTTTAATGACACCAGCTTATGCATCTCTTCGTATTTTTGGTTGTTTGTGCTACCCGTGGCTTCGACCATATGCCCAAAATAAATTAGAATCATACTCCAAACCTTGTGTGTATCTAGGTTTCTCCATAACTCATCATTCCCATCAGTGGTTTGACCTTACTAGTCCCAAATGTTTTCTCTCTCGAGATATAAAATTTTGTGAAAATGTTTTTCCATTTGACAGGACGTTTTCCCACTTGAAGCAGAAATTTTCTTCCTTAACGTGGGAAAACATATTGTAACACCCTGTAAAGTAGTTAGTTGACCTAGTGAGATCTAGACTAAATCTAGTAGGTTGAACTAGAGCCTCACATGTTAGTTTATAGTTGGAAACTTGTTTAAATGATGAATTATGTCTTTTGAAGATAGTTTGGTATTTTAGAAGTCAAACGTCAAGAAACGACTATGACGTCTGGAATCTAGTCATTTGAACTAATGAGTTGTAAGGGTCTTGTCGTTGAAGTTTGGAGTGTTGTTTGAGGGTGAAAACTTGTAGAAGTAACTCTACTACTTATATGGACATGTTTCGGGGTTAAACATCTTGGTATGACTCCCCAAAGACCACACGAGAGGTCCATGAGGAGGACCCCAAAACAGTCCACTAAGGCAGCCTTTGGTGATCTACGGTTGCTATCTACTTTCAGTAGATCAATCCATCCCCCGTAGGTCATGGGCGTGGATAAGGACTTAGTCTAGGAAGGCTTGCCTTCAATTATGAGCCCCAGCCCCAATCTACAGAGGCACAGTACGGCCCGTAGACCCACCCACGATCCGTGGATGGGAAACGTAGGTGCTGCTAACTTTTGGAGTGTTAGTTTTAAGTTGATGATTTGGAGTTTAATTGGTTGATTGATTAAGGGAATAGGGGGTTGGTTAGTTAGTTAGTTAATCACCCATTTAAGCTAAAAAGACCCTAAATTAAGTCATGGAATCGTTTGGGACCAACAGTCCCCCAAAACAGTTCACTAAGACAGTTTTGAGGTGACCTATGGATGGCCATTGACGGCCAGTAGGTTGGTTGACGCCCCATGATGCTTATCGAGACCAACGACACTAACCTACGGTATCAGTGTCTACGATCGTCGATAGTATAGTAACCCAACTAAAGGTTAGGATCGTGTCCCAAGGGAGTTGTTTTGAGAATTGATAGAAAAATAAAATTACGTTCTAACTAGTCGTAGCTAAAGATATTGACGAACAAAAACATATTAAATTAAAGGGGGTGACACGAAAGAGTCAAATATCAAATGGGGGGTTTTGTCACAAGTAGTAAAAACAACAAAAAAATAACAAGAAAATTAAGTATGGGGAGAAGTTCTTGGGGTGTGACTACAATACAAGCTGAGATAAATCGTTAGGTACATGCTTTCGAAAGGAAATTTGCAAAATAATAGTGACTAGGCTAAGCTTTAAATGGAAATAAGTTACCTCTCGGGCAACTTACCCCGTTTCAAATGGGTTCCTTTCGGACACCCATCTGTCGCATGAAGACCAGCCTACGCCTTACCCTACTCACTCTCTCGAAGTGAGTATTAGGATATGGGCCTAGGGCTCACCCTCTCGGGCTGAACCTCATATCGAACCACTCCTTAGGCCATCAGTCTAGTTGTCTTGGTTTCGCGGCCTCCATATCAGGAAAACCGAAAACACATGTGTTGTTTTGTATTTGCAACTACAAATCCATTAAATTAAACCACAACCACTAGGTGAAATCACTATTAAAATCCATTTAGCCTATCAGCAAGCAAGACCCAACAACAATATCAACATATATTTGCTAAATCACACCCCAAGAATGGGGGGTTTTAGCCACACATAAAGAAATAACAAAATACACCTAAAATGATACTAAGATCAAATGGGTATAAGAAATTAAACCTTCATTTAAGCAAAGGAAGAAGAATGGAGAAGACCCACTTCCAACTTGGGGAAGATGTAATCCTTCTCTTTTATAGTCTCCCACAAAACCCTCTCCAAACTTGAGAGAAAAATATCTAAAAAGTACTATTCTATTGTGAACGGTATAAAAATGGTTCGGAACTCCTAAAATTAATAACAAATTTAGTATTTATAGCCATAAAAAATTAGTGCTAGCGGATAGCTCGGCGAATTTAGTCGAGTTCGCTAAGTGATTCGGCTACTTGCCCATCTTTTCTCTCATCGCCGTTTAGTGCTTGCCTTCAACATCTTCACGTTCTGGACCGTTGGGCGGTATAGTACTGCTTCACAGAACTACTCAGCGAAGCGCCGACTGCTCCCCTCATCGCCTTCTTGATCCTTTTCCTTCAAGGGCTTCGCATACTGGAACAAAGGGAGGAGTCTGTTCTTTCAGCGAATCGCCAAATATGTTTGGTGATGCTTAGGCTTCAACCTCTTCGTTCTTTCCAGCCTTTTTGTTCTTTTTTGCGCCTCTGTGTCCATACTTTTACTAAAACTTCAAATACCTGAAACTTAAGAGTTTTCATCAGATATTGAGACAAAATAAGCATTCGAGGACACTATATCTATTGAAATAAATCCCTAAATGAGTCCAAATTGTTGACTCATCAACACCCCCAACTTAAACTTTTGCTTGTCCTCAGGCAAACTAAAGTTCAGCCGTTCAAAAATGGTGTCTCAAACAGTGCTACACAAGTCTCAATCATGAACATATACAACAAGATTCAAATTACTTATGCAAAGATCAACAGTTTACTGAAAGATTCAAGTTGTGACACACCATTACCAAAGATTCTCATTCTCGCAATACTTGTTACTTGTGCAAGTTCAAGTTCAACAAAAAGTATCTAAATGCCCTCACATAAAGAATGATTCCATATTCACACACAGAGGTTAATCAATTCAAGATCATGAATCAGATGCAACGTTCACACTAAAAAAGAGGAACACAATGCTTGTTTTCACCTATAGGTTTGCCCTTATTTTCAAATCGACTTTAGATTCGGCTTACTCAAGAGAAAAAAGGTCTTTCTAAGGCTTGTAATGGGGCTGAGTGCAAAGGTATGGTCATTTAGGCTCAGTGACTTTGTTCTCGTGAGATGTGGTATTCTCAAGGCATTCCCTTCTTTTCTTCTATCAATTCTTTTTCTAGTGCTTCTAAGTCACCTTTTTATTCACCTTCATGGATTGCTTGGAACCCGATCTCCTTCGTAAGATTTTTTTTTAATTGAATTGAAGGGGTTCAATTTTCATGCAATACCATGGGTTAGGGGGGGACTTTTCTTGCACTTCTTGACTTCTCCTTTTCCTTTTCACCACACCCCCAACTTAGGCTTTTGGCCTAAGTTGGCTATTCGCTAAACCACAAATCAAGAGGATTATAGGTAATGGGTCAAGTAAGGTCTAGGGTGCACCGAGGTTCTTCCAAAGAAAGGTAAGGCTGAAAGAGTGTTCGAAAGAGTTTCACACGCTCACGGGTAGGCCACAAAAGAGGTATATGTCAAATTTGGCTCACACTCTTTAAAGTTGCCTAAGATCATTTCAAGAGGACACCTTTCCAAATCAATCAGACTTACAAGGAAAATTCTAGATTTATTCATGCATGGTTCAAAGCAAGCTAATCACACAAGGCATCGAAACTTAAGTCAAACAAGACTACACTCTTTCGCTAGCGTGCAACGGTCATAACAAGAGAATCAATTTGATAAATGGCTAATCACAACGAGATGCAAAGAGTTCACATATTGTCTATGGAACTTCATTTGGCTTCATCGTAGCCATATATTCATGTTCGTTCAATTGAGAGCACTATTCAAGCCATCGATATTGATCGAAACTGGGACTTAAATTTTTGCAAAAGAACAGCCACATTCATCTTGCGAGGGGTGGCAAATATGTGCGAATGGTCAAAATCGTTTTGCAATTAAAATTAAACAGAGCCACGAGCTCAGACATCCACATAAAACAGTGTAAAAACAATTTAAAACAGAACAACCCAAATATATACAGAACAAAACATAAATGTCAACAGAAAAGGTGTGAGCCTCACCCCACCACAAATAAAAAAGTGTTTGTCCTCAAATGCGAACAGTAACAATATCCAAGGCTAAAGAAAGATAAGACAAGGAAAAGGGATAAAGAAGGGTCCTATCTATGTAGTCTCCCTATCTGCCAAGATAGTGCCCGATGCATCTTCCTGAAGTAAAACAATGGTCCCTGGAGCATTGTTATTTTGGTCCCCATTGTTTGTTTTTTACCTAGCCTCTTCATCAAGATTTGCTGCAATCATCTGATCTATCTCATGAGCTGCTTTGAAGGCATGTATTGCATTCACTAAACTTCGATCACATGGCGCACATTAAGATCGAAGGGTATTCGTCTCTTCTCCCTAGCTTTCTTGGTGTACTTCCTTTGTCTTGCTAGCTCTGCTCTCTTTTCATTGTGTCTAAATTCTCCTGCTCTTATGTGCCTTGGTGGATCATCTCTCCATGTGACTTTTGGTCTAGCCATTTCTGCAAAAACTTCGAGGATAAGTTAAATATTAATTCAACAAAGAGAAAAAGGGTGTTTCTGAGTATAGAATTTCTCAGCTAGGCTGTTAGGTTAATCAGTGAAATTGAAGTACAAATGATATAAGGGAGCAAGTAAAGGGCAAACAAGGGATATTTCGGTGAGTCGCCGAGTGTATTATGCGAATCAAACTGACCGCCAAGAGTTACAGGTCAATCAGTACATGAAATCAGCAGTTAAGAGTGAAATGGGGCTGTTAGGCGAACCGCTGAGCAGTTCGGCGGAATTTGTTCACCTCACCTATCAACTCAACGTGCCCATTATCATCCCAGCCTTTCGAAGCTCACCCAGCAACCCCAGATAATGTAGCTTACGCGCATATAACTCAATTTCAATGAAGGCCCATAGAAACTTCTATTCCCACCACGTAATATTTCAACTCAAAGTCTGGCTAATTGGGAACTCATCAAATGATGGACTAGGTACCAAATCATATTCGAAAATATATGTAATTCCAATAACTCAAACACTCAGCAGAGGTTTAACATTTTCATCATTATTCAAATGAGTACAATTTTAATATTTTTAAATGTCTGGTTCAGACTACCAACCTTTGATGGTGCATAGATGCTAATGAAGTGCTAGGCAACAATGCAATCCAAATCCGCGCACAAATAAATGAACCACTATATTCCAAAAGTGCAATAAATATACAACTAGGGTGCAGGTGTGAGTTTGGTAGGATGAAGAGATGAAAGAAAATGAGTGAAATAGGACTTTTAAACTTGTAGCTTCCAAAAACCATCCAGTTCCCGCCCGTTCAGCAATGTGGGTCAATTTGCCATTCATTCAGTGAAGCGCCAAGTGTTTAGCTAGTTCGCCAAATGTCACAGGATTTGCAGCTCCTGTAAAGATTCCAACGGCGGCCTACATCGAAATCACCGACATGGTCGGCAATCCGCCACTAACTTCTCTAGACCGCCGAGTTGTACAAGGTTTAGGCTGATAATGCCTTGTGTTAGCCAATGGACAAAATCGTGTTTTCCAATCTTTCCAGTGATCCACTAACTGGACCTATTGCTTGCCTCCATATCCTATTTCAATCACCTCCATCATTTCAACCTATACAAACAACTCACCATTATTTACTTAAAGCAAAACAAAACAATAAAGGGTTTTGGGTTGCCTCCCAAATAGCGCCTTAGTTAACGTCGTGGCACGATGCAAGTCAACCTTCAAACCTCACTTTTGGGGTTAGCCGTAGTATCACTAGGCAAACATCTGTCTTGGGTTGAGATGAGATGATATATGACCCATTTGGGTCTCTAACTGCTTGATCGAGACTAAATGAGAGGTGACAATCTGAGTGAGGGTAGACACATCTTCTTTCATGCTTTTAGCATTTTGTCTGACCCTTCAATTTTGTTTAGGATACGTGAGAGCATATCCTCGGATCTACCACCTTCCAAATCCTTGGGTTTTTGTCGCTCGTGAGGAGGCACATATATGTCGTTTTCACCATCCTTACAGTTTGGATTCCGGTCCCTCCATTCACGGTCTCGATCTTTCCATCCTTCATCTCTAGCCCATCCTTGATTTCCACCCTGACTTGGGTAGTTCGACGATAGCCCCCGCTTTGGTTAGCTAGAAAATTTACTTCCTCATCATACATGGCTTCATACTTCATTTAATCAGGATTTGCACCCCCTACTCCCACAGCTTTAACCCCACGGGTACCAGCCCCCATGACATTTTTGGATAAAATGTCAAGGTGAGTCATGATCTTGGCCATGTTTTGGTCTCTCTCATTGTCCTTTAATATCTGCTCCTTAGATAACTGGAAGGTGACAGGGGACACTTGGTCCTCACGAGTGTACCATGCCCTTATAATGGTTGTCATGCCATCCAAAAGCTGAGCTGCTACTGCGTATGGCTATTGCATTATGCCTCTGGGTGAGAGTTAGTCAGCGACACCCTTGTTTACCGAGTCTAGACTCCGGTAGAAGTATTGAAGGAGCACATTATCAGGCAGACCATGAGTTGGGCATTGCAATACCAATTTCTTAAACCGGAGCCATGTTTCGTGTAGAGGCTCTCCATTCAGATGCTTAAAGCTTTGAATGCTATCCCGAATAGTCATCATCTTCGAGGGAGGATACAATCTCACATTAAATGCGATAACCAACTCCTCCCACAAAGTGATAGAGTTCCGTGGCAACTCAGCCAGCCACTTGCATTCCTCGCCCATCAAAGAAAAAGGGAATAGCCTCAATCGAATTGATTCCTGAGAGATGATTTTGAATGAGAATGGTCCACACACATCTACGAAGTTTCGAAGATGCTCGTGTGGATCCTCATGAGCTAACCCACCGAAAAGTCCCTTTAGTTGCAAAAGTTGCAACATACTGCTTGTTATGTCGAATACCGCGTTTCCCTCTGCTAGAGGTAGACGGATAGCTCCAACACCTCCCATGAGATGCGGATCATTGATATTGGGCTCTTGAACATCGTTGAGGTTGCCGATGTCGTCCTGATGGCTCACTTGGCTTCCATTACTACCGTTAACACTCATGCTATCTGAAATGTTTACACACTGAACAAAACAAAACTAAAAATTAAATTAGTAATCACTACAACTAAGAAAAACAAAAATTCTACTAATCTAAAAATTCTCAACTAACACCACTACCCGGAAGCAGCGCCATTTTGATAGTTATCGTGACCAACGACACTAACCTACGGTATGAGTGTCTATGATCGTCAATAGTATAGTAACCCAACTAAAGGTTGGGGTCGTGTCCCAAGGGAGTTGTTTTGAGAATTGATAGAAAAATAAAATTACGTTCTAACTAGTCGTAGCTAAAGATATTGACAAACAAAAACATAGTAAATTAAATGGGGTGACACCAAAGTGTCAAATATCAAATGGGGTTTTTGTCACAAGTAGTAAAAACAACAAAAAATTAACAAGAAAATCAAGTATGGGGAGAAGTTCTTGGGGTGTGACTGCAATACAAGCTGACATAAATCGTTGGGTACATGCTTTGGATAGGAAATTTGGAAAATAATAGTGACTAGGCTAAGCTTTAATAGAAATAAGTTCCCTCTCAGGCAACTAACCCCGTTTCAGATGGGTTCCTCTCGGACACCCATCTACCGCATGAAGACCAGCCTACGTCTTACCCCACTCACTCTCTCGAGCTGAGTGTTAGGATATGGGAGTAGGGCACACCCTCTCGGGCTGAGCCTCATGTCGACCCACTCCTTTGGCAATCAGTCTACTGGTCTTGGTTTCGTGACCTCCCTCTCGGGCATGCCGAAAACACATGGGTGGTTTTGTATTTGCAACTACAACCCCATTAAATTAAACCACAACCACTAGGTGAAATCACCATTAAAATACATCTATCCTATTAGCAAGCAAGACCCAACAACAATATCAACACATATTTGCTAAATCACACCCCAATAATGGGGGGTTTTAGCCACACATCAAGAAATAACAAAATACACCTAAAATGATACTAAAATCAAATGGGTATAAGAAATTAAACCTTCATTTAAGCAAAGGAAGATGAATGGAGAAGACCCACTTCCAACTTGGGGAAGATGAAATCCTTCTCTCTTCAAGTATCCCATAAAACCCTCTCCAAACTTGAGAGAAAAATATCTAATAAGTACTATTCTATTGTGAACAATATAAAAATGGTTCGGAACTCCTAAAATTAATAACAAGTTTAGTATTTATAGCCATCAGAAATTAGTGCTGGTGGTTAACTCGGAGAAATTAGTCAATTTCGCCGAGTGATTCGGCAACTCGCTCATCTTTTTTCTCATCACCGTTTAGTGCTTGGCTTCAGCGTCTTCACGTTCTGGAACGTTGGGCGGTATAGCACTGCTTCGCGGAACTATTAAGCGAAGTGCCTACTGCTGCCCTCATCGCCTTCTTGATCCTCTTCCTTCTGGGGCTTTGCATGCTAGAACAAAGGGAGGAGTCTGTTCTTTCGGTGAATCGCCAAAGATGTTTGGCGATGCTCAGGCTTCAGCTTCTTCGTTCTTTCCATCCCTTTTGTTCCTTTTTGCTCCTCAGTGTCCATGCTTCTACTAAAACTTCAAATACCTGAAACTTAAGAGTTTTCATCAGATATTGAGACAAAATAAGCATTCGAGGACACTATTTCTATCAAAATAAAGCCCTAAATGAGTCCAAATTGTGGACTCATCACCCCGTAGGTCAAGAACGTAGGTCCATACTTAGTTTTTTTAGAGGCCTGGAACACTTAGACTCCTAGCTTCAAAACACGAGACCAAACCACGAACAGTAGATCAATCTACTATCCGTAGATGGCCTGGTCGTAGGTCTGCCCAGTTTTCCAAATTTCATTTTTAAGTTAGGAATTAAGGGTTGTGTTAGTTATTAATTAGGGGTTACTATACTTCGGTTAATAGGTTATCTAACTATCTATATAAGCTTAAATAAACCCTAAACAAATCATTCTAACTCACCCATCTAAAGACCCTAAAACTCTCTCTAAAAATCATATCTCTAGAAGAAGAAGAAGAAGGGAAGTTGGGGCAGCAAATTAGGGTGATTTTCACCATTGATTCAAGCTTTGTTTAGGGCATTGATTGAAGTTATGTGAAGTTTATTCATCCATGGGTTCACCTATGGAGCCCCCATAGATTCCCCCCAATTGTGAACTCAAAAACCCAAATTCTTGTTAAGGTTGTGATTGCATTGTAGGTAGGGCTTGGGTGTGATTCCAATCTAGTGGATATCACCTAATTATGATTGAATTGTCTTTGTTTAGTCATATTAAGATGATTTCATGTGATTTCTATGGTGAACCCTAATCTAAGTTGATGAATATGATATTTGTGGGTTGTTGCCATTAGAGGCAAGATTGAAGGTTCTTGAGTGATCTTCCTAATTCAATGTTGTGTGTTGTAATTGATAAATGTTAGGATAATATAATCATGAATTGAACTAGGCTCTATTGTATATGATTGATCTTGACCTGTAATGATGAAATTGAACCTCTATGGTAAATTAGGGCTAAGATCACCTAGTATCAAGGAATGTGGTTGAATGTCTTGTACTCTAGGTTCATAATATGCTTCTATGAAGTAGAGTTATTGAGAATGAAGTCTCATAGTTGTGAATGTGTATCAATAGGGCTTTAGAGTGAAGATAACATGTCTAACTTAGGATTCTAAGGCTTTGAGAGTAAAACCTACATATGAATCCAAGGCTAAGGAATAGAATGGTGTTGAGAGACCTTTACCTACCTAGATCACCTTATGACTCATAGATGGTAGGAAGCAATAGAATCACTTAGGTCATAATGATATACTTGCCTAATGAAGAATTCTAGACATGATGCTAGGTATGAATATGTCCTTAACATGAAAGACTTCTCACATAGTAATGGTTCTAGGGTTGAAGGACTTCTCCTAACTAATTGAACCTAAGGCTAGAGAGCCTTTATACCTAGGTCATGGATTGTGATAGTTGCTCACAAGTTGTCTAAAAGATGTATTAGCATGGGTTGGTGGTCAAGAAAACCTTTCCATTTACTTGAGTCCTAGTAGAGACTTAATGATTATCTTGTGGGATTTATGCCTAGCACCGAGAGGATATTGAAATGAGAATGGAGGTTCCCACCTAGATGAGTTTGGGCTTACATGGAGGTTCCCACATAGTTAGTTTGGGCTTCCCACAAGGGATCTCTCACCTAGAAGAGTATTGATTTTCCTACGTAGGTCTCATGATATGGAAACCTCACCTAGTGGAGTTTGGGTTTCTAGTAGCAATCTCTGTATCCCTTAACTACATGCCCCGTAGGAAGTTAGCTAGTGGATCCGACTAAGCTAACAAACCGGTTCCACCTTGGCAAGTGGACCAACCCTTGATGGTGTGGGTAACACCATGAGATATCATATGTTCTCATGTCGGTTAAGGCTATATCCCAATTAAACAATATTGGTAATGAACTAAGATTGTGCTAAATGTAGCACTTCCTAGAGTTCAAACCTCATGGACTAAGATTATGCATAATGTAGCATGTCCTAGAGTCCAATGCAAGTAAAGGTCTAAGATTATGCTTGAAGGAGCATCTCCTAGAGACCCAACTAATTGAACTAAGAGTATGTTCTAAGTAGTATCTCCTAGAGTTCAACCTTAATGAACAAAGATGTACTCAATGTAGTATATCGTAGGGTTCTAAGTAATGAGGGATTAGGACAAGTTATTAAAGTACCTCATAATGTTCAAAAGTAATAATGGTTTTCAGGTTTCTTCAACCAAAACATGGATTTGAAATTCAAGAACAAAGTTTCAACTCTTTTCAGAATGATCAATCCCATGATAGCCAAAATCTGCTTCTTCAATGTATGTAGCAGCCTGACTTCCTGACATCTATTTCTATTCAACTTCTATTCAAGAAAATATGCAGTCATTAAAGAGCATTTTCAAATTTTCATTTTGAAGAGTGCCAAAAACACACTCTAAGTGGCAAGTTAAGCATCGAATCCATTCAAGATCAAGATACTCACCAAAGCCAAGGTGATGTCTCAAATTCAAGACTCAAGTGAAGACAAGAGAAGCTGCACAGATAGGAGCTTGTACTTTTATTTTCCTTTTGACTATTAGCTTTCATTTTTTTAAGGATAGGAGTTGCGACCTGGAGCCTCGATGGAACCTCACTTAACTTCAAACTCATCACCTCATCTCCTTGAACTACACCTGACCTGATTCTCTTATAACTCGAGATATGTAGGATGTCCAAAACAAGACTCGGTCACATATTTTCCTTTCAAATAAGAGCCCGGTCAAAACTTGTAACGTTGTCTACTTCTTTGTCAAAGAGGGGCATACTGTAGACACGTAATTTTTGAACGAATTTAAAATTTCACTTCTTTTTTTTAGTGCTAAAATATTTTAAAATTTAAATTGAATGTTTTGATCTTATTTTTATTAAGTGTATTTTTAAAAGATTTGAAAAGAAGCAACAAAAATAGAGTCACACTTAAAGGTACATTTTGCTTATTCAATATTTTAATGAATAGATTAGTTATTTTAATATTTTCTTAATTATATTTTGATCTAGCTATTTAATTTTTTATATTTTTTATTAATTATAAAATAATTATAGCTCATAGATTCAAAAGGTGAGACTAGTCTTCCAACCTCAGAATCATTACATGTGACAAACCTTTCATATCTTATCATATTCGACCAAAAGTATGTAGATGAGAATAATCATCCAATCAACACAACAATTAGGTCATCATCATATTCACTTCACTCTCAAAGTGATCTAAATGCATATACATAAACCTCATAAACATACATGCTTATCATGCTTTGCCCTTCAAGGACCATAGATCACATTCAATCAACATATCTAGAACCACTACATTAGACATGAATGATAACCTGATTCAATTACTATCACTACTATAAACATGATTTCATAATACTCTTCTTTCTAACATTCACCCACACTTTTAGATCCAATTTGGGAAATAGGGGAATACATGAGTTATTGGGGGAATTCATCATAAATCAATAATAAATTATCAATTCAATCATAATCCATCATAAAACCACCATTAAAAACGTTTTTGGAAAGAACCCACAAGATTGAAGACAAACCTTAACTTTGGGGAAATTGAAAGTGAATTTGGAGGGATTCCTTGGATGGAAATTATCCAAGGATGAAAGACTACCATACCTTTGTAATGATTCTTCAAAGAAATTTAGTGAAATATCCTTGATTCTTCAAGCCCTAGCTCCAATTCTACTCTTCTTCTTCTTTGAGTTCTAGAGAGAGAAATTTTGTGTAGAAGATGAACTTTGGGATTTTAATTTGGGTATTTGGAAAATATGAAGTAATTGGGTGTATTTTGACTTAAAATAATACCTTATATAGTTGTATACAAATAATACAAAATGACCTCACTTTGATAGGGCTTATAAAAGAAATACCAAAAATAACCCTCACTTAAAGTGAGATGCCCAGGTGCCACGAGGAGCCCCACGAGCCGTGGTCATGACCACGAGCCGTGATCCCTCTCGTGGTTTGGGGCAGTAGCTAGGTAGCTTGTGCCTCAAGCTCACACGCCCAAGGCAACTCCACGAAGAGCTCTACGAGCCGTGGTCAAGACCACGAGCCGTGGCCCCTCTCGTGGACCTTGAGGCAGTGGCTAGGTGGAAACATCAACTCCTTCTCAAAACATGGTTAATGCAAAACAAAGGAGTAGGAACTACATCTAACAATCCAATATGCATGAAATTCAATGTTTCTCATATTCTTAGGAGGAACTACCTTCTCCAACTAAAATAATGCTCAACACAACATCATGGAGCCAATATTAAATTACTCTCAAAAGCATACTAAAACATGTTCATCAACACATCTCATGAAGTCAAATAGGTAACTCATACTAAATGCACAACAACATGAGGAACTTATCATGAAAACTCATTTTCTCACTAAACATGAATTTCATCAAGAACATGCACAATTTAAGAAAGTCATGGAAAAGCACATATAACACACATGACTTCCAAAACACTAAAACTCAAAAGGGACTATTTACCTCAAGCTTGAATAGGAGTAGAAGGAAAGAGATGAGTATATCCGGACTTCTTATCGGCCTCGGCCTCCCAAGTAGCACCCTCAACTAAATGATTTCTCCATAAAACCTTCACGGAAGCGACTTCCTTGTTTCTCAATCTCTTGACTTGCCGATCTAGGATTTCTACCGGAACCTCTTCATAGGAAAGGCTTTCATCAACTCCCAACCCTTCTAGGGTAATAATGGATACCGGATAACCAATACACTTTTTAAGCATGGAGACATGAAATACAGGATGAACCAGGGACAACTCATTTGGCAAATCCAACTCATAGGCAACTTTCTCAATACGCTTCAAAATTAGATATGGGCCTACATAGCGGGGACTAAGTATCACATTCTTGCCAAACCTCATCACACCCTTCATGGGTGAGATTTTTAAATAGACCCAATAATTAACTTCAAATTCTAGATCTCTTCTTCTTACATCGGCAAAAGATTTTTGTCTACTTTGAGCCGTTCTCAACCTCTCTCTAATGTGTGAAACCTTTTTAATAGCTTCATAAACTGATTTGGGACCAATAAGAGCACTTTCACCTACCTCAAACCAACAAACTGGAGACCTACATCTCCTAACATACAAGGCTTCAAAGGGAGCCATACCAATACTAGAATGATAACTGTTATTGTACGCAAACTCTATCAACGGTAAGTGGTCATCCCAATTACCTTTAAAATCTATCACGCATGCCCGCAACATGTTTTCTAAGCTCTGAATGGTGCGTTCAGCTTGACCATCCGTTTAGGGATGAAAAGTCGTGCTAAGCTTGACCTTAGTACCAAGCTCTTTTTGGAATGATTTCCAAAAGTGTGATGTAAATTGAGTACCCCGATCCAAAATGATGGATGAAGGAACTCCATGTAACTTCACTATCTCCCTTATGTACAAGTTGGCATAGTCTTCCGCCGAATGGGAATACTTGATAGGAATAAAGTGGGCTGATTTTGTCATCCTATCTATAATGACCCAAATGGAATCATGTTGCCTTCGGTTACGAGGCAATTCCACAACAAAATCCATATTCACCTCTTCCCACTTCCAAGTGGGAATTGATATATCTTGCATAAAGCCTCCCGGCCTTTGATGCTCAACCTTAACTTGTTGACAATTGGGACATTTGGCTAAAAATTCCGCCATATCCCTTTTCATATCGTTCCACCAATAGACTTCCCATAGATCACGATACATCTTGGTGGCTCCCAGATGAATAGAATACCGAGAACTATGGGCCTCCTCTAAAATTTGCTCTCTCAAACGATCAACATCCAGAACACATAATCACCCTTGGTATCTATGTACCCCATCTCCCCCTTTGGAGAAAGCCTCAATGGACTTCTTAAGTACCGACTCTTTGAACTCAACCAATAAAGGATCAAGATTTTGTTTATCCTTCACATCCACTACTAAGAACGATTCGGAGCCATTATGAACCATGAAACCGCCCTTGGTGGAATTCACTAGTTGGACACCTAGCCGGGCTAATCTATGCACATCACAGACTGACTCTTTCTTTTCATCTTCTATATGAGCCACACTACCCATGGACAATCTACTAAGTGCATCCTCTACAACATTAGCTTTTTCGGGGTGATAAAGGACACTCATGTCATAATCCTTCAAAAGTTCTAACCACCTTCTTTGTCAGAGATTCACGTCTTTTTGACTAAACACATATTGAAGACTCTTGGGATCGGTGAAGACATCCACATGGACCCCATACAAGTAATGTCTCCATATTTTAAAAGAAAACACAACCGCCAGTAATTCAAGATCATGGGTCGGATAATTCTTCTCCTGCACTTTAAGTTTCCTTGAAGAATAGGCAATCGCCTTACCATGTTGAATAAGCACACATCCTAACCCATTCTAGAGGCGTCAGAATATATAACAAACCCATCCATACCCTCCGGTAAAGTCAACACCAGGGCAGAAGTAAGTTTATCTTTCAACTCTTGGAAGCTCTTCTCACAACCCTCCGACCACTCAAACTTAGCTTTCTTTTGAGTCAAAGCCGTCAACGGAGAAGCAATGGAGGAAAACCCCTAAACAAACCTCCTATAGTAACCGACTAAACCCAAAAAGCTTCTAATGTCGGAAGGAGTTAGAGGTCTAGGCCAACTCTTGACCTCGTCCTTCTTATTAGGATCTACCTCAATACCCTCACTTCACACAATATGACCAAGGAAAGTCATGCTTATCATGACCAACGACGCTAACCTATAGTACGAGTGTCTACGATCGTCGATAATATAATAACTCAACCAAGGGTTGGGGTCGTGTCCCAAGGGAGTGGTTTTGAGAATTAATAGAAAAATAAAATTTAGTTCTAATTAGTCATAGCCAAAGATATTAATGAGTAAAAACATATTAAATTAAAAGGGGTGACACAAAAGTGTCAAATATCAAATAGGGCTTTGTCACAAATATAGCAAAAACAGTAACAAATAACAAAGAAATCTATGAATGAGAGCGGATTCTTGGGATGTGACCGCAATATATATTGGTATAAATCGTTGGGTACATGCTTTTGATAGGAAATTTGCAAGATAATAGTGACTAGGCTAAGCTTTAGATGGAAATAAGTTCCCTCTCGAGCAACTTATCCCGTTTCGAATGGGTTCCTCTCTGACACCCATTTGCCGCATGAAGGCCAGC
Organism: Solanum acaule; assembly: GCA_036250505.1. NCBI lineage: Eukaryota > Viridiplantae > Streptophyta > Magnoliopsida > Solanales > Solanaceae > Solanum > Solanum acaule. The sequence goes on along the minus strand of JAJOOR010007080.1, from coordinate 17,395 downwards.
CTACGCCTTACCCCACTCACTCTCTCGAGCTGAGTTTTAGGATATGGGACTAGGGATCACCCTCTCGGGGTGAACCTCATGTCAACCCACTCCTTAGGTCATCAGTCTAGCGGTCTTGGTTTCGCGACCTCTCTCTCGAGCAAGCCGTAAACACATGGGTGGTTTTGTATTTGCAACTACAAACCCATTAAATTAAACCACAACATCTGGGTGAAATCACCATTAAAATACATCTAACCTATCAACAAGCAAAACCCAACAATAATCTCAACACATATTTGCTAAATCACACCCCAATAATTGGGGTTTTTAGCCACACATAAAGATATATAAATTTATACCTAAATGAGCTTGCATTCAAATGGGTATGAAGATTTAAGTCTTGTTACAGGCCAAGAATGAAGAATGCAAGAGACCTAACTCCAAATCTAGAAGATGAAACCCTTTTCTTCTTCAAGTCTCCAAAACCCCTCTCAAGCTTAGAGCAAAAAGTACTATTCTATTGTGAAAATTATAATAATGGTTTGACTCGCTAAAATAAATAAAGATTTTAGTATTTATAGACTTCAAAAAATAGTGTTAGTGGATCGCTCAGCGAGGTTAGTCGGAATCGATGATTAACTCGGCGATTAGCCGTTTGGTGTTGTTTATCGCCTTCTTGCACTAGCCTTGAGCATCAGCATGTTCTATTTATCTGGGTGACATAGTACTGCTTCACAGAACTATTTGGCAAAACGCCGACTGCTCCTTTCATCGCCTTTTTGATCTTTCTCCTTCAGGGCTTCGCGTACTGATAAGTCCACAAATTGGACTCATTTAGGGCTTTATTTTGATAAGAATAGTGTCCTTGAATGCTTATTTTGTCTAAATATCTGATGAAAATTCTTAAGTTTCAGGTATTTGAAGTTTTAGTGAAAGCATGGACACTTTGGCGCAAAATGAACAAAAAGGTGGAAAAGAACGACGAAGTTGAAACCTGAAAATCGCCAAGCACACTTGGCGATTCGCTGAAGGGATTTACTCCGCCCTTTGATCTAGTACGCGAAATCCTGAAGGAGAATGATCAAAAAGGTGATGAAAGAGCGATCAAAAAATAGTTCCGCGAAGCAGTACTATACCGCCCAATGGTCCAAAATGTGAAGGTGCTGAAGGAAAGCACAAAATGGCGATGAGACAAACGAAGGGTGAGTCGCTGAATTCATTCGGCTACATCGACTAACTTCGCCGAAAGATCCGCCAACACTATTTTCTGAAGTCTATAAATACTGAACTTATTATTATTTTTAAGTGTCGAACTTTTATTTTTATTTCCACAATAGTATAGTACTTTTTAGATATTTTTCTCTCAAGTTTGGAGAGGGTTTTGTGGGAGACTTGAAGAGAGAAGGATTTCATCTTCCCCAAGTTGGATGTGGGTCTTCTCCATTCTTCTTCCTTTGCTTAAATGAAGGTTTAATTTCTTATACCCATTTGATTTTAGTATCATATTAGGTGTATTTTGTTATTTCTTGATGCGTGGCTAAAACCCCCCATTCTTGGGGTGTTATTTAGCAAATATATGTTGATATTATTGTTGGGTATTACTTGCTGATAGGTTAGATGTAGTTTAATGGTAATTTCACCTAGTGGTTGTGGTTTAATCTAAAGTGTTTGTAGTTGCAACTACAAAGTCACTCAAGTATTTTCGGCTTGCCCGAGAAGGAGGTCTCGAAACCAAGACCACTAGACTGATGGCCTACGGAGTGGGTCGACATGAGGTTCAGCTCGAGAGGGTGAGCCCTAGTCACATATCCTAACACTCAGCTCGAGAGAGTGAGTGGGGTAAGGCGTAGGCTGGTCCTCATGCGACAAATGAGTGTCCGAGAGGAATGCATTTGAAATGGGGTAAGTTACTCGAGAGGGAACTTATTTCCATTTAAAGCTTAGCCTAGTCACTATTATCTTACAAATTTCTTGTCAAAAGCATGTACCCAACTATTTATCTCAACTTGTATTGTGGTCACACCCCAAGAACATTTCTCCATAGTTGATTCTCTTGTTAATTTTTGCTGCATTTACTACTTGTAACAAAACCCCAAAATCGATATTTGACACTTTCGTGTCACCCCCTTTATCTACAATGTTTTTGTTCGTTAATGTCTTTAGCTACGACTAGTTAGAGCATAATTTTATTTTTCTATCAATTCTCAAAACCACTCTCTTGGAACACGATCCCAACCTTTAGTTGGGTTACTATACTATCAACGATCGTAGACACTCATACCATAGGTTAGTGTCATTGGTCACAATAAGCATCACGTACTAGAACAAAGAGCGGAGTGCGTCCTTTTGGCGAATTTCCAGGCGTGCTTGGCGATGCTCAGGCTTCAGCTTCTTCGTTCTTTTTCAGCCTCTTTGTTCCTTTTTGCACCTAAGTGTCCATGCTTCCACTAAAACTTCAAATACCTGAAACTCAAGTGTTTTCATCAGATATTTAGAATAAATAAGCATTTGAGGACACTATTTCTATTAAAATAAAGCCCTAAATGAGTCCAATTTGTGGACTCATCAACACCCTAACTTAAATTTTTGTTTGTCCTCAAGTAAAACTCAAGTTTAGCAGTTCAAATAGGATGTCTCAAATAGTGCTACACAAGAATAAATCATGGACATACACAACAAGACTCATATTACTCATGCAAAGATCAATTGCGCACTCAAAGATTTATATTATGACACACCAATACCAAAGATTCTCATGCTTGCAATACATGATACTTGTGCAATCAAGCTTCAACAAAATGTATCTAAAGTCCCTCACATAAAGAATGATTCCATATTGACACACAAAGGTTAATCAATTAATTATCAGGAATCAGATGCAACGCTCACACTCAAAAAGAGGAACACAATGCATGTTTTCACACATAGGCTTGCCCTTATTTTCCAATTGATCTTCAGTTCGGCTCACTCAAGATAAAAAAGGTCTTTCTAAGGCTTGTAATGGGGCTGAGTGCAAATGTATGGTCATTTAGGCTTAGTGACTTTTTATCCTCGTGATATGTGGTGTTCTCAAGGCATTCCCTTCTTTTTCTTTATCAATTAATTTTCTAGTGCTTCTAAGTCATCTTTTTATTCACCTCCATGGATTGCTTGGAAATCCGATTTCTTTTGTACTTTAATCCACAGCTTTGTTTAAAGGGTTTACATTGTTTTGCAATACCATGGGTTAAGGGGGACTTTTCTTGCATTTCTTGACGTCTCCATTTCCTTTTCACCACACCCCCAACATAGGTTTTTGGCGTAAGTTGGCTATTTGCTAAACCACCAATCAAGCGGATTATAGGTAGTGGGTCAAGTAAGGTATAGGGTGCATCAAGGTTCTTCCAAAGAAAGGTAAGGCTCAAAGGGTGTTCAAGAGAGTTTCACACGCTCACAGGTAGGCCACAAAAGAGGTATATGTCAGATTTGGCTCACACTCTTTAAAGTTGCCTAACATCATCTCAAGAGCACACCTTTCCAAATCGATCAGACTAACAGGGCAAATTCTAGGTTTATTCATGCATGGTTAAAAGTAAGCTAATCACACAAGGTATCGACAGTTAAATCAAACAAGACTACCCAGTTTCACTAGTGTGCAATGGTCATGACAAGAGAATCAATATGATAAATGGCTAATCACAAAGAGATGCAAAGAGTTCATATATTGTCTATGCAACTTCATTTGGGCTCATCGTAGCCGTACATTCATGTTTGTTCGATTGTAAGCACTATATAAGTCATCAGTATTGATCGAAACTAAGACTTAAATTTTGCAAAAGAACAACCAATTTCAACAAAGGAGAGGTGGCAAAACTTTTTGAAAAATTTTAAAATTTTCTGAAAGAGTCTGAATCATTTTTGTAATTTAAAATAAGCGGAGCCTCAAGCTGAAACATCCACAGAAAGCAGTATTAACACAATTTTAAAAAGAACAACCCAAATTAATCACAAAATACGAACATCAAATAGCACACAAAAGGTGGGCCTCACCCCACCACAAATAAAAGCAATTTGTCCTCAAATGCAAATGAAAGCAAATCAATGGCTAAAATAACATAAGACAGAGAGGGAGGTAAGGAGGGCATCCTGACTAAACCGTCGCTCCATGTGTCTGGGCATCAGTGTCCAGTGTGTCGCCCTCCTGACTCTGGTTCTCTGCTTCAGCTGCTGCAATGAGGTTAGCCTTAATCATCTCATCTAAATCATGAGCTGCTCCAAAGGTATGTACCCTTTGCACATTAACCCCACCTGATGCATTGGAGAACAAGATATCACAGTGTAGGCAATCAAAGTGAGGCTTTTGCGCTGCTCAGATGGTTATTGAAATGCTAGGAAGTAGTGTAATCCTATTCTGCGTACAGATCGATTAACTGAAATACTCTTTGGCTAGAAAAGACTGTCCAGTTTTTTTTTCCCACCCATTCGGCGACATTAGTTCTGATTGCCGAACCTCTTGGCGATTCGCTAAGTTAGCACTTGACTCGTTGAGTTTTACAGAATCTTCAATCATTTTGAAGGTGCAAACAACGGTTTTCATCATGATCACCAAAATGGTCGGCGAATCACAAATAATCTCCAAATCTCACCAATCTTTACAGACTTCAGTGTTGAGGATGTCTTGAGTCAAATGGCAAATAAGGTCGGATTCGCGGACCCCTTCGGCGACTCGCCGACATGATCTATTGTTTGCCATCTTTCACTTTTTCAAACACTTAGCGTATTTTCACATGCACAAACAACATACTGTTCTATTACCAGGAAATAAGTACTGATAATAATAAAAATAAAGCAATTAAAGGGATTTTGGGTTGCCTCCCAAACAACGCCTTAGTTAACGTCGTGGCATGACGCAACAACGCCTTTACGCGTCTTCCAAATATACCACTTCAACAAACGAAATCTCTTGACAATCCCCCAGATACAATTTTAGATGTTGACCGTTCACTGTAAATGGAGGTCCTTCCTGATCTTCAACTTCTATGGCACCATTGATGAACACTCGCGTTACTCTGAACGGTCCAGACCATTTGGATTTGAGCTTTCCGGGGAAGAGTCTAAGCCGCGAGTTGTATAGCAAAACCTAATCTCCTACCTTGAAGTCCTATTGAGTATCCGAGCATCATGCCATTTCTTCATCTTCTCTTTATAGATGGCTAAACTTTCATATGATCTGAGTCTAAATTCATCCATTCGTTCAGCTACTCTACTCTCTCCCTTGAAGTTTTTTACCAGTCCAAACTTAAGGCTTTCAATGCGCACAATGCTTTGTGTTCTAACTCAACGGGCAAATGACAGGCCTTACCATAAACCAACTGATATGGAGACATCCCGATAGGTATTTTGTAAGCAGTTCGATATGCCCATAGTGCATCATCGAGTTTCCTAGACCAGTCAATTCTATTGACGTTAACTGTCTTTGCCAAGATGCTTTTGATTTCCCGATTTGACACTTCGACTTGGCCACTTGTTTGGGGATGATATGGGGTTGCCACTTTGTGTTTCACCCCATATTTACTCAGTGCCATTGAGAACCACTTATTGCAAAAGTGGGATCCCCCATCACTAATGATTGCTCTCGGAGTGCCAAATCTTGCGAAGTAGCATTTCAGAAATTGGACAACGCTTTTTCCTTTGTTTTTTGGAAATGCGATGGCTTCCACCCATTTGGAAACATAATCTACAGCCACTAAGATGTATTTATTTCCAAACGAGTTCACAATGGGCCCATGAAATTAATCGGATACATCGAATAACTCGACTTCTAAAATGGGAGTGAGAGCTAATTCTTGTCTTCTAGATATTCCGCCTTGCTGCTGACATTTAGAGCATTTCTTTGCAAACTTATATGCATCCTTGTAGAGTGACGACCAGTAGTATCCACTCTGGAGAACTTTAGCGGCAGTGCGAATACTACCATGGTGACCTTCCACTGGAGATGTATGGCAAGCATGGAGAATCTCTACCACTTCTTCTTCCGAAACACACCTTCTGATGACATGGTCAGCACACTCTCGGAACAAGTATGGTTCATCCCAAAAGTACTTTTTAACTTCGAACATGAATCGTTTTTGTTGGTTAAAGGCCAAATCATCCGACATCATCCCACACACAATGTAATTCGCAAAATCTGCATACTATGGCGTATGTTTGAGGAATATTGTAGACACCCGTTCATTGGGGAAATAGTCGTCTATGTCAACCTTATGCTCAACATTCACCCTTGCTTGCAACTTTGATAAATGATCAGCCACTTGATTTTCGTATCCTTTTCGATCCTTTACCTCGAAATCAAATTCTTGTAATAGTAGCACCCACCTAATCAATTGTAGTTTTGCATCTTTCTTTGCCATCAAGTAACGGAGTGCAGCATGATCAGTGTGTACGATTACTTTGGTGCCTAGCAAGTATGCCCTGAACTTTTCAAATGCATAGACTACTGCAAGTAACTCTTGTTCGGTGACCATATAATTTTGCTGGGAACTATTTAGAGTCTTGCTCGCGTACTAGATTGGGTGAAACAGTTTGTTGCAGTTTTGTCCCAACACAACCCCAGTGCCATACCGCTAGCATCACGCATTAACTCAAAAGATTCGAACCAATTAGGGCTGATGATAATCGGGGTGGATATTAGTTTCTCTTTCAAACACTGAAATGCAGCCATACAAGCATCATTAAAGTGGAATTTCACTTCCTTCTCTAAGAGTTTGCATAATGGGAGTGCAATCTTTGAGAAGTCTTTAATGAACCTTCTGTAAAATCCTGCATGCCCCAAGAAGCTATGAATACCCTTTATTGAAATCGGCGGGGGTAATTTCTCAATGCCTCAATTTCGCCCTGTCAACTTCCAGCCCCTTTTCTGATGCATTGTGCCCAAGAACAATACCTTATTTCACCATAAAGTAACATTTCTCCCAATTCAGAACCAGATTCGTTTCCACACATCTTTGGAGTACCTACCCTAAGTGAGTCAATCATTCTTCGAACGTATACCCTAAGACTGAGAAGTCCTCCATGAACACCTCCATAGAGTCTTCAACCATATCTGCAAAAATAGACAGCGTGAAATGCTGAAATGTTGCTAGGGCATTACATAGCCCGAATGGCATCCTTTTAAATGCAAATGTTCCATAAGGGCAAGTAAACATCGTTTTCTCTTGATCTTCGGCACAATAGAGATTTGATTGTAACCGGAGTACCCATCCAAAAAATAATACCACCCTCTTTCTGATAACCGGTCAAGCATCTGATCCATAAAAAGGCATTGGGAAATGGTCTTTCTCGGTCCATGAGTTAAGCTTTTGGTAGTCCATGCATACTCTCCACCCAGTCACTGGTCTTGTCGGCACAAGTTCTCCTTTTGTATTTGGGACTACAGTTATACCTCTTTTTTTCGGTACACACTACACCGGACTTACCCACTTACTATCTTCAATAGGATAGATCATTCCCGCATCTAGCCACTTGATGATCACCTTTTTCACCACTTCTTGCATTGGAGGGCTCAATCTCCGTTGATGTTCCACACTAGGTTTACATTCATTGTCGAGCTGAATCTTATGAGTACAAATGCCAGGAGGAATTCCTACTATATCAGCTATTGTCCATCCAATAGCTTTTGTATGCTTCCGTAGTACTTCAATGAGCAATTTCACCTGCCTTTCAAGAAGATCGGTGGCGATAATTACAGGTAAAGTATTATTGGCTCCTAAGAATACATATTTGAGATGAGAGGGCAGGGCTTTTAACTCTACATTCGGTGGTTCTTCTGTTGATGACTTTGCAGGAGGACTTTCTCTGTTTTTCAGGTCGATATCCAACTTGATTTGATTCCTTAAATATGCTCCTAACCCTAATAAAGAAGCTACCACTTCCTTCTAACCCTGAATTTCAGATTCATCATAATTGGCAAGTACAGATTCAAGGGGTTCATTCCTGCGCATTAAATGGCTAACACTTGCCACTACCTCGTCTATAGCATATGCAGTGGACACTACATGGATATTAGTTGGTTGTTTCGTGGATTTACAGATATTGAAGGTCACCTCTTCATCGTTCACATGGAAATTCAGTTTCCCACTTTCGACATCCACCAATGCTCTCCCGGTGGCTAAGAATGGCCTTCCCAAAATAATGGGGATTTCAGCATTGATCTCACAATCTAGAATCACAAAATCAGTCGAAAAGATGAATCGATCCACTTTGACGAATATGTCATAGATTATCCCCACTGGGTGCTTGATTGATCGATCAGCCATAAGGAGTCTCGTTATGGTTGCCTTTGGTTCACCCAAACCAAGTTGCTTGTACATTGCATAGGGCATCAACTTGATGATTGCTCCTAAATCGCACAAGGCTTTAGCGAATTGGAGCATGCCAATTGTGCACGGGATTGTGAATGCCCCAGGATCTTCTCTCTTAGTGATCGAATCATTTGTCACAATTGCACTGCAACTATGGGGCACCTCAATCATTTCATAGTCCAAGCTCCTTTTCTTTGTAACCAGTTCTTTCATGAATTTGGCATATCCTGGCATTTCCAACAATGCTTCTACCAGAGGAAGTTTAATTGATAAGCTCTTGAATACTGACAATTTTTTTTTGAACTTCTCATCTTCATTCTTCTTTTTCAAATGTTAGGGAAATGGTAGAGGTATCTTCGGTAAAGGATGCATGACTTTTGGAACTTGAACTTGTTGCTCTGCTTCCTCCTGTGGTTCTTTAGTAAGGTTTTGTCGAATAGGTAAATCTTGCTCCTCCACACCTTGGTTCTCTTCATGTTTTTGAGGATCCTCATCTTTCATCATATCCCCTATTGCCACTTTACCGCTATGGGTAACTACAACCAACTCTCTTTCAATATAGTCCATTGGTGTTTTGCATGTTAATTGAGTTGATAATAGACTCAATTTACCTTCCAGCATTTTGATCGCATCAACATGAGAATTTACTTTACTTTTCAATGATGAAAAGTCATCTTTCATTCCTTTTATCAAATCATCAGAGCCCTCAACTTTATCGAGTATGTGCGATAACAAATCATTTACCCGAGGACTACTTGCACTCCCTTTAGATTTTGGGATTTTTCTCAAGTGAGTATGGTCCTCCTCCTGATCATCCTGCTCAGCCCAATCTTGCCAATATCTCCTTGGTTCTTCACCCCTATAATAGTTCCAACCTTTATTCCCGCCCCGCGATTGATAGCGTGGGTGGAAACCCTCCTCGTATCTTCTGGAGTTCCAACCTTGATTCTCCCTCGATCTTGAATAACCGGAAGAAGAACCCTCCTCAACTCAAAATACTCCACATGTCCCTTTCATATGTTCTTGTAGGATTTCTATTTGAGATAATATCTTCTTGATGTTTTCGTCCCTCTCCCTTTCTTTTTCGATCTGTTCTTGCGTTAATTGGAAACATAGTGGGGAAACTTGATCATCTTTAGTGTACCATGCTTGGTTTACTTTAGTCATTCCATCTAGGAGAAATGAGGCTACTTCAAATGATTGTAACATTATTCCTCCTTGCACTGATTGATCAGCTCTCCCTTTATTAACCGAGTCCAGACTACGATAAACGTATTGGAGCAGCAATTCACCTGGTAGTCCATGCATTGGGCACTTACGCAAAGATCTCTTGAACCTTGTCCATGACTCGTGAATTTGTTCACCCTTCTTTTGCTTGAAATTCTGAATATTGTCTCTCCGTTTCATCATTCTTGATGGAGGAAAGAATCTTTCGTGAAATACTATAACCAGCTCCTCCCATGATTTGATGGAGTTGTTTGCCATTTAGTGGCTCCCCCAGTCAATGATAATGGAAATAAGCGAAACCGTATGGATTCTTGAGATAGGTTCTTGAATGATAAAGGGGTGCAAACTTCCACAAAGCTTCGTACATGTTCGTGCGGATCTTCATGCTTTAACCCTTCAAATAAACCTCTTGAATGCATGAGTTGGAGTGTTGCGCTGGTAACTTCGATTATTATATTTCCGTCAGCTTGTGGCATGCAAATTTCACCCATCTCGCCCACATCGATAGGGTGATAAACACTATTAGCATCATCGATGTCGTCTCGATGAAAAACACCGCCCGCTGAGTGACCTGCTTGGCAGCAATTCTCCCCGTTTGCACTCATATGGCCTGTTATGGCACACAAATACTCAAAACAAAACTGAAAATTAGGTATGTTGACTACAACTAAGAAGAACAAGAATTCTATTAATCTAAAATCTCTCAAATAATACCACTGCCTGGCAACAACGTCATTTTGATGCTTATCGTGACCAACGACACTAACCTACGGTACGAGTGTCTATGATCGTCAATAATATAGTAACCAAACCAAGGGTTGGGGTCGTCCCCAAGGGAGTGGTTTTGAGAATTAATAGAAAAATAAAATTTAGTTCTAATTAGTCATAGCTAAAGACATTAACGAGTAAAAATATAGTAAATTAAAAGGGGTGACACAAAAGTGTCAAATATCAAATAGGGGTTTGTCACAAATATAGCAAAAACAGTAAAAAATAACAAAGAAATCTATGAATGAGAGGGGATTATTGGGATGTGACCGCAATATATATTGGTATAAATCGTTGGGTACATACTTTTGATAGGAAATTTGCAAGATAATAGTGACTAGGCTAAGCTTTAGATGGAAATAAGTTCCCACTCGGGCAATTTACCCCGTATCAAATGGGTTCCTCTCGGACACCCATTTTCCGCATGAAGGCCAGCATACACATTACCCCACTCACTCTCTCTGATGGAGTGTTAGGATATGGGACTAGGGCTCACCCTCTCAGATTAAACCTCATGTCAACCCACTCCTTAGGTCATCAGTCTAGAGGTCTTGGTTTCGCGACCTATCTCTCGAGCAAGCCAAAAACACATAGGTGGTTTTATATTTGAAACTACAAACCCATTAAATTAAACCACAACCGCTAGGTGAAATCACCATTAAAATACATCTAACCTATGAGAAAGCAAAACCCAACAATAATCTCAACACATATTTGCTAAATGACACCCCAAGAATTGGGGTTTTTAGCCACACTTCAAAAGATAGAAATTTATACCTAAATGAGCTAGCATTCAAATGGGTGTGAATATTTAAGTCATGTTACAGGCCAAGAATGAAGAATCCAAAAGACCCAACTCCAAATCTAGAAGATGAAATCCCCTTCTTCTTCAAATCTCCAAAACCCTCTCAAGCTTAGAGCAAAAAGTACTATTCTATTGTGAAAATTATAATAATGGTTCGACTCTCTAAAGTTAATAAAGAGTTTACTATTTATAGACTTCAGAAAATAGTGCTGGCGGATCGCTCGATGAGGTTATTCAGAATCATCGATTAACTCGATGATTCACCGTTTGGTGTAGTTCATCGCCTTCTTGCACTAGCCTTCAGCATCATTGTGTTCTGTGTATCTGGGCAACATAGTACTGCTTCGCGGAACTATTCGATGAAATGCCGACTGCTCCTTTCATCACCTTTTTGATCCTACTCCTTCAGGGCTTCGCGTATTGGAACAAAGGGCGGAGTGCGTCCCTTTGGTGAATCGCCAAGCGTACTTGGCGATGGTCATGCTTCAGCTTCTTTGTTCTTTTTCAGCCTTTTTGTTCCTCTTTGCGCCTAAGTGTCCATGCTTCCACTAAAACTTCAAATACCTTAAACTTAAGTGTTTTCATCAGATATTTAGAATAAATAAGCATTTGAGAACACTATTTCTGTTAAAATAAAACCCTAAATGAGTCCAATTTGTGGACTCATCAGAAAGCTACGGACCTTAACAAAAATTCTCACTTGCTAAACTTTGCAAAAAGTTGTCGATCCTTAAGAACTTACAATACAATTCTCAGATGGTCCATATGTTCATTCTCGCTCCTTGTGTAGATCAAGATATCATCAATAAACACGATCACTAACATATCAAGGTATTGCCTAAACACCCTATTCATCAAATCCATAAATGCCGCCGGAGCATTTGTCAACCCAAATGACACAACCACAAATTCATACTGACCATACCGGGTCCTAAGGGTCGTCTTAGAAATATCAACCCCTTTCACCCTTAGTTGGTGATAACCCGAATGAAGATCAATTTTTGGGAAATAGCTACCCCCTTTAAGTTGATCAAACAAGTCATCGATTCTCGAAAGGGGATATTTATTCTTGATGGTCACTTTGTACAATTGATGATAGTTAATACACATTCTAAGAGACCCATCCTTGTTTCTAACAAATTACACTGGAGCACCCCATGGAGAGATACTCGGACGAATAAAACCTTTATCTATCAAATCCTGTACTATCATACTTAGTACATTGTTTTGTACTAATGCATACTCTTGCCTACATTTCCCTAAATGTAGGGTCCGACAGTCAGGGTCATCAGTTTGGTGGCTAGGAGTTGACTTGGGATTTTTGAGCTTTGGTGAGTCCTCATGCTTCTAGGATGGAGTTTTCATTGTTTAGTTCCTTTTCATGAATTTCTCTTTTTGACATGATGAATGGGTTAGGCCCAATTTCATTTTATTTTATTAGAGGGCTATGATGAGACAAGTGTATTAGACTTTCGCTTTGCTTTTATAAAATATTTTAAACTTGGACATTTATACACTTATTGTTTTATTTCGTATGTTATGAGGACTAAGTGACTTGTATGGAGTCCTTCGGGGTTCTATATGCCATGTTACATCTAGGGTGTCCCCCTGGGTCATGACATCAGGGTCCGTGGTTCACTGGCCAAAAATCAACCTTCTAATGACCAATGACGGTCCACCAAGACGGGCCGTAGGTTAGACCACGGTCCGTCGATTGGGGTCCATACGGTGGCCAGCTGACAGGTATTTTTAGGGGGAGTTGGATTTTTTTATAATTAATTAGTTCCTATACTACGTCGTTTTACCCTTTATTAAGACCCCTATATAAGTATTTTAACCCTCAAATTAGCCCATTCACTTCATTCTTCCTAATTCACAAAAGAAGATCAAATCTCCTCTCCAAAATAGTTCTATCTCTAGAAACTTGAAGAAGAAGAAGGATTCAACCTAGGGCTTCAAGTCAAGGTCTCGATTTCTCCATTGAACGCTAGCATTTGGATTCAAGATATGATAGATTTCATTTATAGATTCCTTCCATCTCTGGAGTTCCCAAATTCCTCTATTTTAAAAGGTAGAATTCCCCAATTGAGTTAGGGTTTTCTTCAATTATCACGGGTTCTTTTCATTATTGATTTAAATGATTGAATTATGATCTTTTATGCATGAATTGATGAAATACTATGTTTTTTTATGTTTTCCCCTATGAACCCATTTAATCCCCCTGTTTTCAAGTTTTGAATCTTATGATGTGGGATTTTGATTTTAAAGAAAGAGTTTTATGAAATTAAGAATGTATTGCAAGGTTTACATGATTTTATGATGAAATACATATCTAACCCATATTTTCTAAGTATTGATGATTGAAAGTGGGTTTTGAACCTCAAGAGGTAAATTATGGACTTACGCATTTTCTTATGAAATCTATGCAAATGTTTTTAAGGGTACTTTCAAAGTAAAGTACCAATGATGATGTTGTTGTTGTATTGTTGAAAGGACATTCTCATAAGCACATACTAGCATAAACAAGATCCTACTGACATGGCTTCATAGACACCCTAAGACACTTGAAGTTTGTGTTGTGATACCAAGTTTGTCACGACCTGAGCCTACACCCTGGACAAGGCCGGCACTCAAGAACCATTGCTAGTCTCCAAGCGAACCCTCATCCTAGCTTACTACAAGCGGAAGACTAACTCAAGGATACATAAGCATCAAATTAAAAGAAACGTTTGAAAAATAGTTTACTGAATCTCAAAACATTGTTGAATATACTAAGTTTGAAACATATTTTTAAAGATGAGTGTCGGAAAAAGACCCAGGACTCCTCAAAACTATTACTAATAACTCGCAAAACTAGTGTCCTTTGGAAGCAAGGAGGTCTTACTCAAAAGCTGACAAGCGGATGAAGTTATCTCAACAGACTCTTGTTGAGGATCCTAAGAACGTATATCTGCGTCATTAAAAGATGAAGGTCGAATGAATGAGTATATTGAATGTACGAGTATGTAATATAGCTGAATAACAAATAACTAAATGAAAGGACTGCATATATACTCAACGGAATGTAAAGAAATAAAGAAATGAAATTATTAAAACTTTACAAAATACTTACTCATCTTTAAACTCAACATATTATGTGATATAATAAAAATACACTTTTAACTCTATTTGGGAGGTTTTCTAACCGACAACCATCACTATTGATATAACGTGAGATTACGGTATTTTTGATGCATTTAACTTAGAGTTTGTGTGTGTCTTGGGCTATTTTGTATTATAAATAATGTTTTGTGTATAATATTTGCAGGAAATAGACTTGGATGCAGTTGATGGAGATATTAGCTAAAAAAGTGGTGAAGGAGTCACTAATGGGGCCACCCACAGACCGTAGGTCTAATGATGGGCCATGGGTAAGCAGTCGTAGGTCTTGGTCTGAGAGTTGAGTTGCAGAAATCAAACCACGGACTGAAAGGATGGACCGTAGTCCAACCCATGGACTGTAGGTGATGCATCGTAGTTGGAAGATCAGGGAAGTCTGAGTAACTGTGGAACCACGGGAGAAGACGATGGACCATAGGTCGACCCACAGGACGTCTTGCACATCCGTCGATGAAGATTAGAAAGTTGAAGTTCCAGTACCTGATTGATTTTTCTAAGTGTGGATCCACGGAGGGGGACCTACGGACCTTAGGTCGACCCACGGTCCGTAGGTCCTGCCGTTGACAGAAGCCGTGTTCCAGCACTTTATTTCCTTAGTTTGTTTCCTGCTTATTTCGGATTTGTTTTCTATAAATAGGAGTTGTAATTCTCGTTTTTGGGGGTTAGACATTATTGTAAACTTCTAGTTTTTGGAAATTAATTTTCAAACTCTTAAGCAATTTGATTTCCTGAATTCGTTTGATACAATTTTCACTTTGAATTTCAATTTAAGATTTGGGTTTTCATCTATTCTAACTGTAAATTCATGAATTCTTTTAACCTAATTATAACTGTGAACTCTCAAGTAGGAGTAGCTAAATCTACAACTAGGGTTGTGGGAACCTTGAACAATTAACAAAGTATGAATAATAATTAGTAATACTTGAATAGTGTTTATGCATGTATTGTTAATCCTTTCGTTTAGAAGTCTCTTTACCGGTTGCAAACGTTAGAACTCGCGTCATTCCTACTTGCCGGACCAAGGAGGTAATGAATGAGAAAAGTATTAAACAACAGAGATTTAGTTGATTCTATCTAATAGTCTAGTGTCAATTGGGGTGAGGGTGAAAACTAAACCATACATTGATATGATGACTAATCCAAGGTAAAGGTAAGGACAAGTAAAGCATACACCCGTTGCCGGACCAAGGTTCGTGGTGAAATTCCCTACTTGGATGATTAATCACTTAGGGATACCTAACTTACTAAATTTGCATGTAAAACACTAGGAAAGGATTACTATTATTAGGATTATTGTGTTAAAAGCTTGCGGGGAACACATATGCCCTAGTTTCCTTCAAATATTGATAAACCTAAGTCTGAATTTTGTTTACTTGTTACTTAAGCACTCAAATTTTTTACTCAATTAGAAAATCCCCGCTGTTTACTTTTCTCGAAAATAGTTTGTCTAAAAAGATATAATTGTTAGTTAAGTTACACTTTAAACCATATTCCTCGTGGGATCGACCCCAACCTAATAGTTGGGTTCTTTAATTGACAACGAAGATTTATACTTCTTTAGGGAGGTGTAATTTGAGCGTATCAAATTTTGGCGCTGTTTTCGGGGAATACGACGTTTAGATTAAGTTTAACTACATTATTTACCTTTAGTAATTTACAGTTTTTCTTTTATTTTCATTTTCTACAGGTTTCTACTCTAGTGTATGCCAAGTAGAATGAGTCGAGGAGAACCTTTGACCCCATAAAATCAATAATTAGATAAAACTTTTAGGAGAATGAATAACCAAGGGGTACAAAACAACCCAATAGAAGAGGGTCTAGGTGATGGAGTTGAATTGCAACCTCCTGGGGTTGTTGATGTGGCTGCTCAAATTCTTTGTGGTAATTAGGGTCATGGTGGTAATCTACTCGGATATCAAGAAAGGGTGCAGAATCCACCGCACCAAGGCTTCGTGATAACTACCGCGTTGACTATAATACATTTGAATCCGAAGGGCCTATAGTTCTACCTCCTTTCCCTCTAGGGCATACATTTATGGTAACCAGTAGTCTGATGCAAATGCTTATAGCACCACAGTTGTTTTCTAGTCTAGCTTTGGAAGATCTGCATGGTCACATGGCTAATTTGATAAGTGTATGTAAGAGTTGTGTGGGGCGACCAGAATTGGATATGGATATTATAGGATTGAGAGTCTTCCCTCTGTCATTGACCGGTGATGATGCAGTTTGGTTTCTGAGCTTCCATATAATTCAATTTATATATGGTTTCAAGGCAAACACAACAGTCGCAAATTCAAGATCATGGGTCGAATAATTCTTCTCATGGTCCTTAAGTTTCCTTGAAGCATAGGAAATCACTTTACCGTTTTGCATGAGTACCCACCTCAACCCCACTCTAGAGGCATCATAATACACCACAAAGCCATTCGGACTCTCCTGTATGGTCAACACCGGAGCAGAAGTAAGTCTATCTTTCAATTCTTGGAAACTCTTCTCACAATTTTGAAACCACAGAAACTTAGCTTTCTTTAGAGTCAAAGCCGTCAACGGAGAAGCAATGGAGGAAAACCACTTAACAAACCTCCTATAATAACTGGCCAAACCGAAAAATCTTCTTATGTCAGAGGGAGTTAGAGGTCTCGGCCAACTCTTGACCGCTGTCACGACCCAAGCCTAGGGCCTAGACGTGACCGGCGAATGGGGAACCCGAAGGAACCCCAAACAAGCCTCATAGCATATCATTACACATCCTTGGTCGCGGAGGCAATTAAAATGACCATAAGCGATAAGCATAATCAAGGGGGAAATCGGGACTAAGGGAGCAAGAGAAAAAAAGAAGAAATGATACATAAATATCATAGATGAGTCAAAATCAAGAATAATACACAACTTGTCCAACACCACCTCTAAACATGAGTACTTAGCGGGGGACAAGACAAACTACCGGGCTCACCCTCATAGTCAAAACATAACAAAATAAAGAAAAGTCTTATACATAGCAAAAGATCATGAGCAACGTCCCCGGAATGGAGGACTCACCAATAACCTTGATAGGAAATCGTATTAGCCACGCGGAGGAGGATGGTCAAGCGGTGCTCCGGTCCCTACATGGTGA